>PVJD01003859.1:0-53275 GCA_004026545.1 Mormoops blainvillei | reverse complement strand
TTACCAGCTGGGGGTCCTGTCGAATGGGATCGTTTCAGGTGAGTTCTGCGGTGACTTGGGGCTTGCTTTCCAAGGTCCCCAGCGGAGACCGGGAACGCACGGGTCGGCAGGGCTGGTGCAGCCCGTGCGCAGCTAGCAGGGCTCCGTGGGCAGCAAGGAGAGGTGCGTGCGGGCGCGGAGGAGGGGGTCGCGTCCCGGAGCCAAGCGCCGTTCTCCAGGCCTTTAAAAAAAACCGCCCTGAAAGAACTCGTTTTCCTCTGTGAGAGCAGTGATGTTTGCAAAGGTAGGTTTACAGCACCTGGAGGAAAACCGGGAAGTCCATAAATGGGTAGCTCTGCTCTGGCATGTACTTAAGAAAATTATTTAATTGTGCTGGAGTCTTTGCACCTTTCTACAACCAAGTGCTGTCACCAGACTTGACTGCCCCACTCCCTCTCCCCTCCCCCCACCCTATAATCGTACTTTTATTTTGAAAACGCTGGGATCTGTAATCTGATAGCAAGGCTTCAGGGGTTGCTGGAGTTTCAGGGGCTAGACGGGTGGTCTCCAACGACTGTGAGCCTGTGCATGCTTGCGCACTTTCAGCCCGCACTTCTCTGTCTGCCCCGCCCGCAGGGCTGCAGTTCGCCCCGGACCGGGAGGAGTGGGAAGTCGTGTTTCCTGCACTCTGGCGCCGGGAGCCGGTGGACGCGGCCGGTGGCAGCGGGGTCAGCGCCGACCCGGGCTGGGTGCGCGGCACCCGGGCGCAGGCTGTCGGCAGCTCCCGCGAGGTGCGCTCCGTGGCCCCGGCGCCACCCGAGGAGCCGGCGGAGGGCGCGTCCGGGCCCCGGTCGCGGCCGCCGCCACCGCCCCCTCCGCCGCCACCGCCGGAGGGCGAGGAGGACGAGGAGTTTGAGTCGCAGGAGTTGCCGCGGGGATCCGGTGGGGCTGCCGCCCAGTCCCCGGGCGCCCCGGCCTCGTGGCGGCCGCCGCCGCCCCCGCAGCCACCCCCGTCACCGCCCCCGGCCCTGCACGCCGAGCCGGAAGGAGACGAGGTGCTGCTGCGGATCCCGGCCTTCTCCCGGGACCTCTACCTGCTGCTGCGGAGAGACGGCCGCTTCCTGGCGCCGCGCTTCGCGGTGGAGCAGCGGCCGAGTCCCGGCCCCGGCCCCGGCCCCGGCCCCGGCCCCACGCGGGCAGCCGCCGCCCCGAGCCCTCCCGCGCCGCCCGACGCCGCCTGCTTCTACACCGGGGCGGTGCTGCGGCACCCCGGCTCCCTGGCCTCTTTCAGCACCTGTGGAGGTGGCCTGGTAAGCGCTCTCCTTCCCCGCGTCCCACCTCCCGCTGCCACTCTCCCCTCTCCCCCTCACGGACCAGGCTGATGGGCGTGCGCCGCGCGCCCTTCCAAAGTGCTCGCCCTGAACTTGAGCCCAGACCTCACCACCGCCACCCCGGAGTCCTGCCGCTGGCTCCCAGCGAACGCCTCCGAGGCAGGCAGTGAGCCTGAAGGCTCCTTGGGTGGGTTGGTAGCCTTCTCCGTCCAGAGGCTCATACGTTTCTTCTGGATACTATAGGAAACTCTTGCCCCTGGCTTTACTTCTTTCTGTTTTCCAAAATAAGCCCACCACGTGGTGTCTTTCAGGAGTTTGGGAGACAACCAATCTGCTCACTGCTGAATCTCCTCCGTGCGTGCCCTCCACCCCCAGCTCCTCGTCTAGGAACTCTTAAAGTTTTTTTTATGTCCTACTTCAAAGTTGTCAGAACAGTTCTCTGAATTACATTCTGACGACTGCCTATAATTTAAACACATCCACAACCACATTGGACAGCTGGTCACGAATGCCGTGAAGGACAGGAGTTGAGCAGGACCAAGCTGAAACACGGGGAGCTGTTGACTAAGGGATGATCTTAGAATGCAGTCTGTGTGCAGAGGGTTCTGTGATTTAACACGATCTCCCCTAAGGTTTACATTTTGTCTGGCAGTAGTTCCTTTTCTTCTCTCCACTGTGTGGGGCACGGCGCAAGCGCGAGAGCTTTGCTAAGAGGCCTGTTGGACCTGGAGAGTGAAAACCATTTGCTCTGTCTGAAAAATAGAGGTCATCCTTCGATTTCCCCCTCTGCGCTGATGCAGGGTTTGGGATAATTGTTACCTCCTGTAAGTTGGCCTTTACTTTGTGGGAAAGGGTACATAGCATAAAAGTTAACCATTTTAACCATTTTTAGGTGTCCACTCCAGTGGCATTAAGTACATTCACATGGTTGTTCAGCCTTCATCACCGTGACCTTGACTATTGGTTTAGGGCAAAACTCACAAAATATTGAAAGTGCACATGTGATGTGTGACTTCATTTTGTTGTTCAGAGTGAGCCATTGATGAAATCCACAAGGACTCACCTGAAAAGCAACCTGTCTATTTGGAGGAAAATCTAATAGTAATTATTTAGTCCATTTCAAAGTACTTCATCTTTCTGGATCTCATTTTCCCTATGTATAGCAGGAAATATCAGCACATTCAAAGCTACCCAAAGCCATGAAATGGAAAAAGATGGTTAAAAAGTTAAACAAAATGAAACTGGAATTTTTTACCTATTCCCTCCTAAGGTCCTGTAGTCGAATGATGTAAATTGCTGCTCAGGGCTGTATTTTACCAGATGCTCATAATGATGAATATTCAAATGTGAGCATTTTTAGCTGTGAGGAAAAAAAAAATTGGCATGGAAAAATCACATGAAGAACTTTTAAAAATGTTTCTTGTGGAATCGATGTTTGAAGACTTCACGGGGCAGGGGGAAGTCATTTTGTGGGGATTTCATTGTCCACTAGTTTTTGGTCGGGGATTAAATAATTACATGTAGAAAGTTCTTGGTGTGATGGAAGGAATAGGGGATAAAGCATTACACTGTGTCGAAATGTGGGCTTTTGGTCACATTTTCCAAATGAGCTATGCCTTCTCTCCATACTTAAGGGAGCAAAGTGAGAATTATGAGTAGGTTTTTCATAAACTGAATAGGAGTTTGACACACCTCCCTGTTTATCATGTTGGACTCTACTCACTTTTCCTATTAGCCACATATGTATATGTTCTGAACTGGGAAGTCTTTGTTATTGAGGAAAACTGACATTGCCAGCAATACAGTATAGCAGTCAGACTTTGAGTAAAAAGTTAGGCAAATAGCCAAGAAGGGTGGGTTTGTTAGGCCAGGCTCTACCACGCCAGCCCTTTCCCTGATGAGGGTGGGTTAGGAAAGAGTGGACGTAGTTTGCTCTCTGAGCCCTAACATTGGCTTGTTTCCTGATGGTTGACATGTCCCCTACCCCTTTGGGATTCAGTTTTCATAAGTAAAGTGAGACAGTTGGATGATTTCATTAAAAATTGGATGATAGACTTAAAATTCGACTGGATGTTGAGTGTACTCTTGGTTCTGTGTTCGGGGCTCACAGATTGGGACGACATCATATACAAGTAGCTAGGACATAGGTCATCATGAAACAGCGACGCACCGACGTGACGAATCAGATGTTATGCCTGAGGTTAAGTTCTGCTTGGGGAGCTGGCGAAGACTTCCCACAGTTTCATTGGATTTTTAAGCACGAGAGGCTTCCTCTTGGCAGAAGGGGCTGGAGAGTGTTTCGGATAGAGGGGAGAGGCTGAGTGGGGATGTGGAAGTGCAGAGTGTCTCAAGGCAATGACACAAACATCTCCTGGGACTAGTCCAGACGGTCTAATAAGGGGAAAGGACCCTAAAATAGCGGGGTGATCTGATCTCAAAAGCGTCCTGTGCTAGAGAAGGGCTTCCTCTGATGATGTGTTTGCTCCTGTCCTTCCAGAACGCTGGGATGCTGGGATTCTAACGTGAGGAATCGTGATGTTTCTGTAAGGGCGTGAATTGTTTAGAAATGCGACTGCCTTCAGTGTGCAAGAGCATCTCCTTCTCAGTTAGTAAAGCTTTCTGACTGTCAGCGGCGCAGAAAGAACGGACCCTGCGTGTGCCTTCCCTCCAGCCCCGCCGGGAGCTCTGCCTGCTGGGGCCTGAGCTCCTCAACACCTTTTGGGTAGTTACGTACTCGAAAGTCTCCAAAACTCTTTTTCAGAGGAGCTAGATCGTCAGATAGCCAGTATTGCCAAGTGGTGAACATTTATGAAATCAGCCTTTCATTCTGCAGATACCAGTCTTAGCTTGCGCGGGGCAGAGAAGGGTGTTGGAAGGGGGAAGCTGGGTGCAGGGTCAGCTGCTGCCTTTTCAAAGCACTGCTTAATCCCTCTGGGTCTCATTTTTCCTCTTTATAAAAGGCAAAAATTGTATTCTATGTCTAGCAGTCGATGTATAAAGTGTTCTTACTACTTCTGTTTCTCTCTCTTAGTCCTTAATATTGAATAATAATCTGATTTGAGCCATATATTGTATCTAGGTGGCACACAAATATCATAATGCTAAGCAGTGAAATGTTTATTGAACAGCTTCTTTCGGCAAGGCAACGTGTAGATGCACAGAATACCAAAAGAGGATGAAGAAGTGTTGGTAGGTTTTAAGAGGCTGCCAAACCTGGCCTGCCAGTCACGAATGTTCCAGGACGATAAAGAATGACTGCTAAAACTTTACTTAAATTTAGAGTTTTATGCAGTAGTCATTTTGATTCTTTCCCGATACAGAATCTGCAGCTTTGTGTAAATTAAAATTTTTTTTTTTTGCAATTTACTCCCTCATATGAATGAAAGTATTTGACGCCATGGCAAGTGTTGAGCCCTTGAATATTTGGAGGACCTGTTTTGGACAAGGCGCTTTATCAAGTACCAGCATGAAAGCAGGGGGAGGGTATCAAGGAGGGGAGGGTATCAAGGAGGGGTGGGGGACGGGTAGTGCACCCTAGGAGATCTGGGGGAAGAAGTGCATCGAGACGGAAAAAGCAAGATTCAGACTCACCTCACACGCCTACCTTGCTCGCCTGAGCCAAATCTCAGGAATGACAGAACAGACACTCTAAACCAATCTGAAGCAGTGTTATAAAAGAAGGCCGTCAGTGCACTGGGCATTTGGAGTATCTCTGGAAAGACTGGAACAGTTTGGGTGGGATTAATGGAAAACATATACAGACATTAGAAAACATCTGTGAATGGTGGGAGCTGGGCCAGAGGAGCTGTCGCACAGGCAGTGGGCAGAGGGGGTCCTAGAACAACTCCCTGGCCTGCTCTGATTTCCACTGATGCCGACACGGGAAGGCTAGATGCCTGCCCCTAGGCTAGAGCAGAGAGGACAGACGGAGCTTCCCCAGGCTCGTTGGTGACATCAGAGGATAAAGAGTCTTCCCCTCTCAAAAGATGAGCTATTCGCTCCCTGCGGCCGGTAGAGGGTCTCCTCTGTCTTACCGAATAACTGGAGGAGAGCCCAGTCACTGAACTGTCAACGGACAGGTGAGCAGGGAACAGAAAGATGAGCTGACACCCAAGAATACCTTTTAAGGAAACAAACCATGTGAAAGAGAGTTATCAAACCGGTTAATTGATACAGGAAGCAACAAAATTAATGGAATAAATAGAATCCTTTAACGGAAAAATAACTGGATATATATTCCAGGAAAAATAAATCTAGAGAACAAGAACAGCTTCTAAAAAGAGAACAGCTTCATTTCAGAAAAAAAATGATTAGATACAATGAAGCTAAAATTTTTGATCATTATAATTGAAAACTTCATAGATGCACTGATCAGTAAGTTTGCGATCTAGAAGATCAAACTCAGAAATTATCCCAGAAAATAATGTAAGGGACAAACAGATGAAAAATATGAAAGGAAAATTGTAAGTCATAAATTATAGATCTAGATGGTCCAAATTTCTCTAACAGTTGTTAATTTTTAAAATAAGTTTTAGGATAGAATCTTTATTCTGTGTATGCAGTGTTCCCTAATGTGTGCATTGTTCCCTAAATATTTCATTCTAAATTAAATCACCAAAATATACATTCATCAGCCAAGCCCTGGATGTGAGGCCAGATACTACACACTCCTTTGACTATAGGCCAGGTTAAGGTGAGCTTCACTCAATGCACACCAAAGCAATTTCCCATATAGGTTTCTGTATTTAGAATAAAAATTAAAAAGTGCAAGGCAATTGATGTGTAGAATCCTGGACTTGTAAAAATTTTGAATCTTTTTTCATTTATTTTTTATTAAATATATTGGGCTAACATGGGTTAATAATATTATATAAATTTCAGATGTACAACTTTATCGTACACCTGTACACTCTATTGTAAGAGTGTACACAGAGTGTAAGTCAAGTCTCCTGTCACCATATATTCGATCCCCTTTAACCCCTTTGATCTCCCTCAACCCCTCTTTCCTTCTTGTTACCACCAAGTTGTGGTCTGTATCTGAGTTTGTTTTTTGTTCATTTGTTGCTTTTTGTTTTCCATCCTACATATGTGTGATGCCATACAGTTCTTGTCCTTTTCTGTGGATACCTTTCACTTAGCATAATACTCTCAAGATCCATCCACGTTGTCACAGATGGCAGTTTCATCTTTTTAACGGCTGAGTACTATTCCATTGTATATACGTACCACGTCTTTAATCATCTGCTGAAAGACCCTTAGGCCGTTTCCATGTCTGGGCTATTGTCATAATGCCACAGTGAGCATTAGGGTACATGTATCGTTATGAATCAATGTTTTCAAAAATGTTTTCAAATCTTTTACAGTTTCATGCCAAATGAAATTAGATCTCTCTCTCTCTCTCTCTCTCTCTCTCTATCTATCTTGTCTATTTTTAGCAACTTATCTGTCTCAAGTTTTTCCAAAGTCTTCACGGAAACACATCTTTTGCACCCATAGTTCATTGCCTGTTAATGTTCAGTGTTTGATTAAATTATACATTTCTAAATGTTGTGACTTCATGTGTTCAGACAAATCTAGCTGATTCTTGGTAAACATGCAGATCTACTGCTGGCGGAAATAATTGTGTACACCAAGAAAAGGAAGCAGTCTACAAACTGAGTGTTTGGCATGCAGTGGTCATATTTTGTGGATGGCGAATGGAGCGTTAATTCAGTGATTTGAGTTGAATTGGCTGGTATAACCAGTGTCAGGCTGAGGTTAAGAGAACTTTTTTTGTATCAAAACCGAATTTGTCAGGGTTGAGAAAGATACCTACCTTCAGACTGAAGGACCAGCCTCCACGCACAGAGTGGCATCGACAGAGACCCAAACCTAGACACATCGTGGCAGAATATTAGAAAATCAAAGGCAAAGAGAAAATTGTGTAAGTTTAGGAAAGGAAAGATTATTTACAATTGGATGAGTGTCAAATTGACATGAAAAATTAAACTAGTACCATGCTAGTAGTAGCTCATGACACTCGAGTTGATAGCTTTAGGGTTCTGAGGAAACGTTATTTTGAATTCTGGACTCTTCCAAACTCCCATTTAAACCCAAAGGCAAATTAAAATTGTTTTCAAAATTATAAAGACTCACACTTTATCACATAGAACCTCCAACAAGTTATGCAATGAAACCTCTTCCTCTACCACCCCTCCCCCAGTTAGCACTGTGTTGCTTCCTAGAGGTAGCCAGGGCTGTTGAGTTTCCAGTGTGTGGTCTAGAGGTTGTTGATGCTAAGCAAATACGTATATGTAAATCTGTAGCTTTTAAACCCACATTATTTACACACATGTGAGATGATTATGTATGTGTGCGTAAAGAGGTTCTCTTTCTTTTTTGGTAGCTCTGTTTTATCCGCAAGTATGTGCCATATCCTACATGATCAGTTTGGCTTCGATGCACGTTTGATTGATTCCAATACTTTCGTATTGTAAACAGTGCAAAATAAATAGGACTCTGGAGATATGCCATTTTGCTGACATAATGAGTATTAAGTCAAGGGGCACGTGTATTGGAAACCTGGGGAGATGCTGCCTGATCGTACCCATGAGGTGGCGACAGTTCACACCGTCGGCCAGCAAGTGTAAGAAGGTGTCTTTCTCCTATGCTTTTACCCATACGGATGTTATCAACAAATTTTGACCTTTGTGAAATCTACTAGGCAAAACACCTTATTTCAGTGTCATTTTATTTATTTTTGTATTATGGTGAGGCTGAGATCTTTTCATGTTTTTAATTCTCATTTCCTTTTCCGTCCTTTCATATCCTCTGCTCATTTTTCTATTACGTTTTTGGTCTTTTTCATTTCAAATTCCAGAGCTGTTTTTCCTGATTTTAATATTAATTTTTTTCAATTTCAGTTGACATTCAGTGTCCCCTCTGGCAATAATCAATCCCTTCTGTTTATCCAGGAGTCTGTTTTGTTTGTTTGTTTATTATTTTGTTTTTTAGATTCCACATAAATGAAATCATATGGTATTGTCTTCTTCTGACAGATGTATTTCACTTAGCACAATAGCATCTAGTTCCATCCATGTTGCAAATTGTAAGTCTATATTCTGTTTTTCATATTTAATTTTATTAAATTATATTTTGTTTGTGCTATTACAGGGGTCCCTACTTTACCCCCTTTGTCTGTCTTTGCCCAACCCCCCTCCCTCAGGCAGTCCCCACACCATTGCCTGTGTCCATAGGTCATGCATATATGTTCTTTTGCTAACCCCTTCACCTTCTTTCATTCAGTCTGCTCCTCCCCTCTCCCTTGTGACAGCTGCCAGTCTGTTCCATGTTTCCATGCCTCTGTTGCTGTTTTGTTCCTTAGTTTATTTTGTTTATTAGATTCCACACATAAGTGAGATCATATGGTATTTATCTTTCATTGATTGGCCTATTTCACTTAGCATAAGAGTCCATCCATGCTGTCCCAAAAAGTAAAAATTCCTTCCTTTTTACTACTGCATAGTATTCCATTGTGTAAATGTACCACAGCTTTTTTATCCCCTCATCTACTGGCTATTTCTAGATCTTGGCTACTGTGAATAATGCGCTCTGAACATGGGGTGCATATGTTCTTTGCATTAGTTTCCAGGATTCTTAGGATATATCCCCAGAAGTGGATTCTCTGGGTGATGAGGCAGTTTCATTTTTGATATTTTTGAGGAAATTCCTTACTGCTTTCCACAGTGGCTATACCAATCTGCATTCCCACCAACAGTGCAAAAGGGTTTCCCTTTTTCTCGACATTGCCAGCACTTGTTGTTTGTTGATTTATTGATGACGGCTATTCTGACAGGGTGAAGTGAGATTTCATTGTGCTTTTAAATTGCATCTCTCTGATGATTAGTGACATTGAGCATCTTTTTATATGTCTATTGGCCATCTGTATGTTCTCTGTGAAGAGATATCTATTCAGGTCTTCTCCCCATTTGTTAATTGGATTTTTTTTTAGGTGTTGAGTTATATGAGTTCCTTATGCATTTTGGCTACTAACTCCTTATCAAATGTATCATTGATGAATATCTTCTCCCATTCAGTAGGTTGTCTTTTTGTTTTGTTGGTAATTTCCTTTGCTGTGCAAAAACTTTTTAGTTTGATGTAGATCTATTTGTTTATTTTATTTTTTTGTTTCCCTTGCCTGAGGAGATGTATCAGAAAAAAATTAAATATTGCTAAGATAAATGTCAGAGACTTTACTGCCTATGTTTTCTTCTAGGAGTTTCATGATTTTGAGCCTATGTTTAAGTTTTTAATTCATTTTGAGCTTATTCTTGTGTACAGTGTAAGAAGGTTGCCTAGTTTCATTATTTTCACATGTACTGTTCCAATTTTCCCAGCATCATTTATTGAATAGACTGTCTTTCCCCCATTGCATATTCTTGCCTTCATTGTCCTATGTTAACTGACCATAAAGGTGTGGATTTATTTCTGGGCTCTCCATTCTGTTCCGCTGACCTGTATGTCTGTTTTTATGCCAGTCCCATGCTGTTTTGATTACCGTAGGCTTGTACTATAGTTTGATGTCAAGTAGTGTGTTATTTCCGCCCTTGTTACTCTTTCTTAAGATTGCAGTGACTATTCAGGGTCTTTCATGGTTTGATATAAATTTTTGGTTATTTATTCTATATCTGAGAAAAAAGTCTCAAAAAGTATTTTGATAAGGATAACATTGAATCTGTAGATTGCTTTGAATAGTATAGACATTTTAGAAAAGTTCCTTCTTATTCGTGAGCATGGTATATGCACTCATTTTTGTTGTAACTTCAGTTTTTTTCCTCAGTGTCTTACAATTTTTCCAGTACAAGCCCTACCTCCTTGGTTAAATTTATTCCAAGGTATTTTATCTTTTTGATGCATTTACGAGGTCTGTCCAAAAGGTATCCAGCCATGTAATATACCAAATAGAGACATTTATTGAAGATACAAGAAACATTGTACATAGGACAATGACACCTCAGTCCCCTTTAAAATAGGCACCCTGGGACCTTATACAGTTCTCCCAATCACTATCAACTGCCCTGTCATATTTTCCTGAATCTCATCAATGGTCAGAAATCTCTTCCCTTTCAAAGGTGATAAGGCAAAGCCAGAAGTTGCAGGGAGCCAAATCTGGGCTGTTAGAGGGGTTGAGTCACCTGGGTGATTTGGTGTTTTGCCAAAATCTCTGCATGAAATGTGATCTCTGCACAACAAAGTGGGTGCTTTGTTGTGATGAAGCTTCCAATCACCAGTTGCCCATAGCTGTGGCCTTCTGAATAGTTTCCGTGGAGGAATGTTCAAGCTTAATGCAAAATTCGATGCAGATTCATTGTTCTACTTGCTCAGTCATTTTGAATGTGATAGCCGGACAGTACACATGCTTGTTCAGTGGTGTCTACCACCCCCACTGACTAGTACAGTGAGGTCATCATTGTTCACACAAGTGCATTCCAGTCTGCTCTCCCTCGGCTGCCAGGGTACATTGATGTGGCACAAACTGTTCTCATTATATTAACAATGGCTGGGCTTTTTTTGGACAGACCTCAGATAAATGGAATTGTTTACTTAATTTCTCTCTCTAATAGTTTGTTATTTCTGTAAAAAATGCAATTTATTTCTGAATATTAATTTTGTATGCTGAGACTTTACTGATTCATTTATCAGTCCTAGTAGTTTTTTGTGGAATCTTCAGGGTTCTCTCTATATAGTATCATGTCATCCTCAAGTAATAACCATTTTACTTCTTTCCAGTTTGGATGCCTTTTTTCTTCTTGTTTGATTGCTATGGCTGTGACTTATATTAGTTGGTTGAGAAAGAGTAGTGAAAGTGGACATCACTATCTTTTTCCTGATCTCAAGGAAAACACTTTTAGCTTTTCTCCTTTGAGTATGATGTTAGCAGTGGGTTTATCACATATGACCTTTATTATGTTGAAGTATGTTCCCCTTGGCTGGGAGTTTTTATCATAAATGGGAGCTGAGTTTTGTCAAATGTTTTTCTGCAACTAGGGACATGATTATATTATTTTTATCTTTCATGCTGTTTATGCAGTATATCACGTTGATTTGTGGATATTGAGCCAACCTCAATATCCAGGAATAAATACCACTTGATCATGGGATTAATGTATTGCTGAAATCAGTTTGCTAATATTTTTCTGAGGATTTTTTTCGTCTGTGTTGATTAGGGATATTGCCCTATGATTTTCATTTTTGTATTGTCTTTGTGAGGTTTTGGAGTCAGGATAATGCTGGTGTCATAAAGTGAACTTGGGAATCTTTCTTCCTCTTGAATTTTTGGGAATACTTTGAGATAGATAGGTGTTAATTCTTAGAATGTTGGTGAAATTCTCATGTGAAGCCATTCAGTCCAGGACTTTTTTTGTTGGGAATTATAAAACAATTTTAAAAACATGTTTATTGATTTTAGAAAGAGAGGAAGGAACAGTGAGAAGAACGTTGATGTGAGAGAGAAATGTTAATTGGTTGCCTCCCATATGCACCCCAATTGACAACTGAACAAGCAACCTAGGTATGTGCCCTGACTGGGAATTGAACTTTTGGAGTAGACAACCATGCCTCAATCAGCTGAACCATACCAGTGGAGGCTTGTTGGGAATTTTTTGGTTACTGAGTTGATTTTGTTCGTTGCAACTTGTTCTCTTCAGATTTTCTGTTTCTTCTTGATTCAGTCTTGGAAGATTGTATGTTTTTAGGGATTTATCTATTTTTTCCAGATTGTCTGATTTGTTAGCATGTATGCCTGTGACATTTTCTTATAATCCTTTATATTTCTGTGGTGTCAGTCATCACTTCTCTTTTATTTCTAATTTTATTTATTTGTGTCCTCTCTTTTCTTTTTTTTAATGAGTCTGGTTGAAAGTTTATCAATTTTTGCTTATCTTTTCAAAAGACCAGCTCTTGGTTTCATCGATCCACTGAATAGTTTTTTAAAGAAAATATCTATTTTATTTAATCTGCTCTGATCTTTATTATTTCCTTCCTTCTTCTTACTTAGATCTTTATTTGTTGTTCTTGTCCTAGTTCCTTTGGGTGTATGGATTGGTCATTTATTTGAGATTTTCCTTGTTTTTTGAGGTAGGCCTATATTACTATGAGTTTTCCTATTAGGACTGTTTTTGCTGTGTCCCAGAGATTTTGTGTTTTTGTGTTACTTTATCTGTCTCACTGTACCTTTTGAATTCTTCCTGGATTTCATTGTTAATACATTCATTGTTTAGCCTTTATGTGTTTGTGTGTGTTTCAGTTTTCTTCTTGTAATTGACTTCTAGTTTCATCCCATTTAGGTCAGAGAAGATGCTTGATATGATTGTAGTCCTCTTAATTTTATTGAGACTTGTTTTGTAGCCTAACATGTGGTCTGTCCTAGAAAATGTTTCCTATCCAAGTACTAACCAGGCCCGGCCCTGCTTAGCTTCCAAGATCAGACGAGATCGGGTGTGTTCAGGGTGGACTGGCTGTGCACTAGAAAATGTTTCATATGCATTTGAAAGAATGTATATTCTCCTGTTTGGGGTGAAATGTTTTTGAAAAATGGCAATTTTTTGCTATTTTGCTGTGTATAATGCACACTTTTTTGCTCAAATTTTTGAGTTAAAAATAAGGATGCACATTATACATGGGCAGTACTAATTCTGTATCTATATAAATGTTTTTAATTCTTATGTTTATGCTTATACATTAAAAGTGTAACTTTAGAAAGCAATAACAATATGCATATGCAAAATAATACCTGGAATATGATAATTAGTTTTGTTGAACTTATGACGAACTTGCAATGAAAGGAGTTTTGGCCAATGATTCAAGAAAATGAAATGAAGAGTGATGTATTGTTATCCATGGAGTAAGATAGGTGATGCTGACTTTATTACCATAGGGTGAACAGCGGGACATTTCTCTTCATACACTTTAGATGGGAGACATTATTGGAAAATCCCTGGGAAAATGTCGAAATAGTTTTTGTACACTGCAAGCTTTAAGTTAAAAATTATTAAATATGCTAAAAAGCGCAGCAACAGAGCTGCCGAGAGACACTTTGGACCTCCTCCCACAGAGAGTGTCCTCAGATCGCGGAGGCAACAGGAAGAAAAGCTCCTTCCGATGCCAAGACAGAAGAAGGCCCTGCGAGGGGGGCCTTCGCAGGGGCTGGGGCGGAGCAGGAGGCGAAGACCCGGACCCTGGAGCAGCGTCAGCTGGGATCTCTGTTTTGACCAAGGTGATGCAAGAAGAAGGTAAAGGGACTGCACGAGAAAAAAAACGGTGACTTCTCAGGGACACCTAAATGGTACCTTAACTTTATGAAGAGAGAACGTTTGAGCATGAGGGCACGAACGAACCTTGCCCCAAAACTTCCAGCAGCTTATGAGAATCAAGTTTTGGAATTTCATTCTTATGTTATCAATCTTTGAAAGACTCACTGCTCTGAGCTGTCCCAAATCGCCAGTATGGATGAGGTCCCACTCAGGTCTGATGTGCCATCCAACAGAACTGTGGCCGTCAAAGGAGCAAAGACCATGGCTGTTAAAACTAGTGCTAATGAGAAAACACATTTCACTGTTGTTCTAGCCTGTTGTGTGGATGGGACAAAGCTGTCACCTATGATCGCCTTTAAAAGAAAAATGTTTCTAAAACAAAAGATTCCAAGTAGAGCTATTGTCCATGTGCATGAAAAAGGATGGATGGATGAATGAAGAAGACATGGAAACCTGGTTTAACAAAAAGTCTGATCATGAAGGCCTGGGGGTTTCCTTAAAAAACCAGCTTTGCTTGTTTTTGATCACTTCAAAGGCCGTGTTACACGAAGTGCAAAAGGAATCGCAGTGGACTTGAAAACCCAGCTTTCTGTGGCACCTGCTGGGCTCACCAGCTGACTGCAACCTCTTGATGTGTCAGCAAACAAGCCCCTTAAGGCCCTAATGAAGAAAGAGTGGACATTGTGGATCAAATGAACTGGTAAAGATTTAACGCCTACAGGCAGGATCAAGAAGAGGCCCACCGCCCAGGTTTGTGATTGGATCCTAAGATTGTGGAACGCTGTCAGAGAGGAAGTGGTTGTGAATCACTGAAACATGCGGCATCAGCAAAGCTGTGGATGGAGGGGAGGATGATGAAATTTACCACGATGAGGAAAGTGACTCCTCAGAAGACACCAGTAGCCTAGAAATTGAAGAAGGTGATACTTCTGATATTGACAGTGATGAAGAGTTCTTGGTCTTCTGTGATGTGTAAATATTGTAAATTCATTACTGGTACCTAAAGTTTCTTGTCCCTTGCATCCACTCTTGTGTTTTGTGATTATTTAAATTTCTTGTACCATAATATTTCAAAAATAAATGCTAAATTCCTTTACTGTACAAAAAAAAAAAAAACCCCCACAAGTATTTACATATAAATAAATACAAAACTGAATTAAAAAATTAAAAGATTTTTTTCCTGAAAGTTTGGGCCAAGAATGTGGGTACATATTATACACGGCAAAATACGGGTAAATGCATGTGGTTTTAATGTGTCATTTAAGGCTGTTGTTTCCTTGTTGATTTTCTGCCTGGAAGATCTGTCCAGTATATTAATGGGGTGTTAAAGTCCCTACTATGACTATGTTCCTGTCGATCTCCCTCCCCCTTTATGTTTGTCAAGATTCGTCGCATATATTTAGGTACTGCTGTGTTGGGTGCATATACAGTATGTTTACAAGGGTTATATCCTCTTGATTGACTCATCCCTTTATCATTATGTTACGTCCTTCTTTGTCTCTAATCGTAGCCTTTGTTTTAAAGTCTGTTTTGTCTTATATAAGTATCGCTACCCCAGCTTTTTAATTTTGTTTCTATTTGCATGAAATATCTTGTTCCTTTTACTTTTAGCCTGTGTGTGTCTTTCGATCTGAAGTGGGTCTCTTGTAGACGGCATGTATGAGCATATGGGTCTTATTATTTTTTTAATCCATTCAGTTGCTCTATGTGTTTTGATTTGAACACTTAGTCCATTACTTTGGTAATTTGGTTCTTGATTCTTTGCTCTTTCTTTTCTTGTATTGTTAACCCATCAAGCAGGTGTCATTACACTTGATGTTGTCCTAGAAGTCCCTAAACTATTCTCATTTTTAAAATTCCTTTTGCTCTGATTGGTTTTTTTTTTGCTCCTTGTCTTCCACATTGCTGATTCCATCCTCTACTTCATCAAATCTGTTGATTTCTTCTAGTGTATTCTTTATTTCACTTATTGTATTTTTTTCCAACTAGTTCTTTTTCATGGTTTCTGTGTCCTCTTTTATGCTTGTTATCTCTTTTTTGAGGTTCTCACTTAGTTCCTTGAGCATCTTTATAACCATTGTTTTGAACTCGGTATCTGGTAGATAGATGGCTTGCTTCCATTTTGTTCACTCTTATTCTGGGATTTCTCCAGTCCTGTCTTTTGGGGCACGTTTCTTTGTCTTCCCATTTTGGCTCCCTCTCTATATTTGTTTCTGTATGTTAGGTAGGCCTACTGTGTCTCCCAGTCTTAGTAAGGTGGCCTTATGTAGAACGTGTCCTGTTGGGCCCACTGTCCCCGTCTCCCTGGTCACCTGATCCGAGTGCTTTAGGTATGTGCCTTGTGTGGTTGTGTGCGCCCTCCTGTGACGATGAGCCTTGATTGCTGTTGGCACATCCCTGGGTGTGGTTGACCCTCAGGCCAGCTGGCTGTGAGGACTGTGAGGACTGGGCATGGTAATAGTATGTGAGCTACTGCAAGGGCCACCCGTGAAGTGGAATTTGCCCCCGTGGGGCCTGGCGTCTGCTGCAGTCCTCCTTTTTGTGTGCTGCTTGTGGAGCTACTGGGGGGAGGTGCTCTGCGGCGGTCTGAATCCAGCCTCTATGTGTGTTGCTCCTGGGGCCTCTTGGAAGGGACTCTGGTGCAGTTCAATGCCATGCCAGACTGGTTGGCCCTGGGCTACCCGTCAGGTAGTGCAAGGTGATCCACGCTTGGTAGCTCCCTGTGCTGGCCTGGGTGCACATTGAGAAGCTGTGCTGTGACCGAGTCTGGGGTAGTTTAGAAAAAGGCCCAAGGCACCTTGGGACCTGCCGGTTGCTTTTTAGGCTCAACCACTGAAAGACCCTTGGGCGGTTTGTGAGATGCCTGAGGTAGGTTCCCAGGGAGACACCAGGTATGGGCGAGTAGTGTCCACCAGGTTGATGCAGGTCGAAACTTTGAACCAGGGCACACTGAGGCCAGCTGTCACGCCTCTGGGGTCTTCGGATCCTTGTGGGGGAGTGAGGTCTCAGGGAGTCATCTGGCGAGAGCAGATTAAGATTTGACCAGTATGGAAGGCGATCTTAGCACAGAAAAGGTGTCACCTGTTGGCCGTTTAGGACGACAGTCCTTGTACTGAAGCTACAGAACTTGGCTTTTCCCTCTGTGTCTCTGGCATCCCCTGAGGTTGACTGGAATTCCTCTACAGTGTTTTTTTTTTTTTTTTTAAGATTTTATATACATAAAAAAAAAAAAAGAAAAGAAGAAGGTAAGGGAGGGAGAAAGGAAGGGAGAAAAACATGGGTGTGAGAGAGAAACATTAATCGGTCGCCTTTTACTGTGTGTGATGACACCCAACCAGCTGAGCCACACCCATCAGGGCTCCTTGAGAGTTTTTTATAGGAAAGACTGCAACACAGGCCCTGGCTGGCTGCCACCGACAGAGCCTCCGGCCTGTGGGAGCTGGGGAGGGCAGGGTCCCAGGGAGTCGTCAGGGTAGAGCTGGTGTGCTCACCAGGCTAACGCCCCGGGGGGCAGTTGGCCCGGGGAAGATGGCACCCCTGGGCGGAGCAGCAGGAAGACTCAGCACAGGGGCCTTGGAGGCTGTCCCTCCAGCCTTGGCCTCAAAACCACAGAACTCGGTGTCTCCCTGTGTGACTCTTGTACCCCAAGCTGCTGTCCGTCTGCTGGGGCCAAGGGTGAGTGGCTGTGCCTGTCTCTGCGTTGTTCTGAATTTTCAGCAGCCTTTCTCCTCTTACCTGGGTGGATAGAATCCCCACTGAATTTCTTTGCCAGATGTGAAGTGGGTTCCTCTCCCTGGTGCCCTGGACTGGGGAGCCCGGCATGAGGTTTAGGGGGCACCTCTGCCGCTGAAATACCCCTCTCAACTGCCGCACCTGGGTGTGGGGCCAGCCGGTCTCGTGTCCCTGACTCTCCTACCAGTCTTGCTGTGGCTTCTTTATATCTTTGGTTGTAGGACTCTGTTCAGCTGGTCTTCAGACAGTTATCTAGGTCGATTGTTCTATAATGTAATCGTAATTTGGGGTCACGGGAGGAGATGAGTGCAGCTTCCACCTCTTTGGCCAGCTCATACCCCTCTCCCCCAGGAGATTCCTTAAGGGAGTCTTAAAATATTTTTATGCAGCGCTCAAACAGAGCACATTTTTATTGTGCTCACGCACAATTGAATGTTTTCGCTTAATTGCAATTACAGTTTTACCCCAGATGGTCTTATGGCTTTGTGTTTGCAAAATAAAGAATAATCAGAGGCATTCCAGGTTCCTAATAGATGGGAAGTGTATTAAGTTAGGGATGTAATCTGACATCTTTTAAGGCTGTGGGAGAACCAGTGGTCCCTTTTGGATTATGATTGGCGGGGGAGGTTCTTGAAAGGAAGTTTTAAGATTCCCCCAGCCGGGTGAGGAGCATACTTTACTGCAGAGTGCATTTAGGGTGCAGCCATGGGGAGCACATCATCTGTCTCCATCTCATCTTTATTCTGATGCCAAGCCCTAGACTGAGAGAAGTGAGAAAATGGGAACTCAGCCACTTCAGCGCTCCCAGATATTGGAACAGAATTATTGCATGGCGGTGTGGGGAAGGCCCTTGGGGATGAGCTATCTTAGGCCTTGCCTTTTCCGGCAAGAGGGACTGGATTTCATTTCATAATTAATGTGCATATATCTGCAATAAGCTATTAACTGTTTAGGCTTTAACGCAGATCATCAGGGAATGGGACTGATAAACCCGGGTCAGTTTTGGCACTATTAAACAGCTTCCCTTGGCGTCTGGCTTTCCGTTTAAAAAAATAAGATCTAAATATATTTTTTCTCTTCGCAAGCATGTAAAGATGCTTTGCCCCAGGTTTTTTTTCAGCCCTCTTACCTCTGCGTGGCTTCACCTAGACTACACGACCGCCTTCTGGAGACGACCCACGTCATCAGGTGTTTGCGCGTGCTTTTTCATGCCGTCCCTTAAAGTCTGGCGTGCGAGACTCCTTATCAGAGTCGCGGCAGCGGGGGTGAAGTAGAGGAAGTTGGGGATTCTCCGTTTAAAATTGGAATCCCAGATTGAGCCTCCAACCTACGAAGTGTATTTAAAGAGGATCCAAGGTAATTGCGCAAGCTGAGATTTGAGGACGGCCACTCCAGTGGCTCTGAAACCGCCAGAGCTCATGACCTGCGATGAATAGATTCACATGCACCAAACTTTATACCCTAGCCATCTTGAATGAATTTTAATACTCTTTCTTAGCTCCAATTATAGCAAAGTTGGATACCTTCTGTCTTTACCTTTAACCTCCTCCCAGGAACCTACTTAGGTTTCATTGAGTTAGAAAGGATTTTATGGATTTCAAGTGATTATTCCACAGCCTATACATGTGAACCAGTTGGGAGATAATCTAATGGCACCTTAATGCCAGTATGAATGTTTTTCTACTCTTCAAGGTGAAAAAGTATACAGAAGTTGAAACTTGCTTCCTGTTCTAGAATCTGAAAGTAAATAGAGCAGATTATTTTAAACTGTCATCAACAGTTCTGTGGGTAATGTAGCAGGAGACTTAAAGTATTATATTACCAGATGTTTCACAATAGTTACTGTCATAAAATGAAATTTATCAGAAATAAAGGAAGAAATAAAGGCCTTCAGATTGAAAGGGGCCTCCCATACTACCAGGTTCAGATGTGGATAAATGAAGGCGGAAGCACATTGGAGAAGAATTTTAGAACATCAGTGAACTTTTTTTGTCTTAATCCTCAACCAAGGACATGTTTATTGATTTTAGAGAGAATGGAAGGGAGGGAGAGTGGAAGAGAGGGAGAGATATTGATGTGAGAGAGAAACATTGACCGGTTGCCTCTTGCACACACCCTGACTGGGGATCGAACCCGCAACCTGAGTATATGCCCTGACCGGGAATCCAGCCCATGACTTTTTGGTGCACTGGACGATGCTCCAACCAACTGAGTCACACTGGCCAGGGCTAGGGCATCAGTAAATCTTTGTGAGGATCGTCTACACTGACCAGCAGTGTAGCGTGGTCAGGTGAAGAGGACCCTGGACGTGCACAAGAACTGAATGGTAGGCTTACTCAAATGGCAGAAAGAAAATAGCAAGTTTTATCTACTCATTTACAGCCTAAGAATTTTTGTGTTCAGTCCCATAAAACTCATTAGCTTTAACAGCCAAAAAAAATAACATGCTAAGAGGAGTGACCAGGCAAATAATTATATTAGCTAATCTGATTAGTGCAAATTGTCTCCATTATAATTTGGATTTAAATGCATGTAATAGCAACTAAAATGTGATAGTTATATCTCCATTATTAAAGTATTATATTACCAGCAAGTATCTTAGCGTGCAGTTCACAGGCAGTTCAATTACTGGTAGAAGAACTTAAGTATAATTAGCATAGGGGCTTTGTGTAGTCTGATTCTAGTTATGTGCTTGCAGATACAGTAAATATAACTTCAAAATTTTATTACAAAAAGTAAGTTGGAGTAATTAAAAAAATTTTATTTATTTATTTTTAGAAAAAGGGGAGGGGAGGGAGAAAAGGAGGGAATGAAACATGGATGTGAGAGAGAAACAATGATTGGTTGCCTCTTGTTTGTGCCTCGACTGGGGACTGAACCCACAACCTAGGAATGTTCACTAACCAGGAATCGAACCTGTGAACCATTGCTTTGCAGGATGATACCCAACCAATTGAGCACACTGGCCAGTGCAAGAAGTTGGAGTAATTTATTATGGAAATAACAATTATGTATAAATATAATTAACAAAGTATACTGTCTGAGTAATTTATTATGGAAGTACCTGTCTTTTTATAAATTTAATTATTTAGTGGTCCATTTTATCCCCTAGCATGGATAATTCCAGTGTCTCAATACCTCTCTGATTAGAATTTTGTCAGTTTAGCCCTGGCTGGTGTGGCTCAGTGGACTGAGCACGAGTCTGTGGACTGAAAGGTTGCCGGTTCAATTCCCAGTCAGGACACATACCTGGGTTGCAGGCTGTGTCCCCCAGCTCGGGACATGCAAAGGCAACCGATTGATGTTTCTCTCCCTTTCTTTCTCCCTCCTTTCCCCCCTCTCTAAAAATAAAATATTAATAAAAAAAGAATTTTGTCAGTTCAGAATAGGTGGTTGTAATTAGCAATCTTTTAAAAATATTGAATTGGTATCTTAAGATAAAAATGCCTACTTCCAAAATTTTTAAAAATAGAATCTAATCATTTCTCATTAGTAAGATAGATTCATGAATATATCGAGCTGATTTTTCAATGTAACAAATTCAAAAAGATACTGCAAATGCTTTCCCCCCTAATATCTTTCTTCTGGTGTGATTTACATACATACCATAAGATTCACCCAAATCTACAATTCAGTTATTTTTATTTTTTAAAATTATATTTTATTGATTATGCTATTACAGTTGCCCTGATATTTTCCCCCTGTTGTCCCCCTCCACGCAGTGCCCCCCACTTTCTCAGGCAATCTCCCCAACCTTGTTCATGTCCATGGGTCATGCGAATAATTCCTTTGGCTGCTCCATTTCCTACACTGTACTTTACTTCCATGTGGCCATTTTGTAACCAGGGCTGTTCTGTAACCACCTATTTGTACTTTGTAATCCTCTCACTTTTTCACCCATTTCCCCCTTCCCCCCTCCCATCTGTCAACATCTGGTGACTAACTTCTTTTCTTTTGCTGCTTTTAAGAGCCTCTCTTTACCCTGGCTGGTGTAGCTCAGTGGATTGAGCATCAGCCTGCAAACCAAAGGGTTGCTGGTTTGATTCCCCAGTCAGGGCACATGTGTGGGTTACGGGCCTGGTCCCCAGTAGGGGGCGCACAAGGGGCAACCACACACTGATGCTTCTCTCCCTCTCTTTCTCTCTCCCTGCCCTTCTGTCTAAAAATAATAAATAAAATCCTTAAAAAAAAGAGTCTGTCTTTAGCCTTTGGCCTTTTAATTATGATGTGTCTTGGAGTGGGCCTCTTTACCTCCATCTTGTTTGGAACTCTCTGTCCTTCTTGGACTTGCATGTCTATTTCCTTCACCAAATTAGGGAAGTTATTTTTCATTATTTTTTCAAGTAGATTTCCAGTTTCTCCCTCTTTCTCTTCTCATTCTGGCACCCCTGTGATGCCAGTGTTGGAACACTTGAAGATGTCTCAGGGGCTGCTTATACCATCCATTTTTTGATTCTTTTTTCTTTTTGTTCTGTTTGGTTGTTTTTTGCTTCCTTATGTTCCAAATCATTGATGTAATTCTCAGCTTCATCCACTCTACTGTTGTTTCCCTGTAAGTTGTTCTTTATTTCAGTTAATGTATCCTTCATGTCTGGCTGGATCTTTTTTATGATGTTGAGATTCTCACTAAGTTCCTTGAGCATCCTTATAAACCAGTGTTTTGAACTCTGCATCTGATAGATTACTTATCTCCATTTTGTTTAGTTCTTTTTCTGGATTTTTGACCTGTTCTTCCATTTGGGCCATGTTTCTTTGCCTCCTCATTTTGGCAGCCCCCCTGTGTTTGTTTCTGTGTATTAGGTAGAGCTGCTATGACTCCCTGTCTTGGTAGTGCGGCCTAAGGTAGTAGGTGTCCTGCAGGGTTCAGTGGCACAGCCTCCCCTATCATCCAAACTGGGTACTTGAGGTGCGCCCTTTTTGTGGGCTGAGTACACCCTTCTTTTGTCGTTGAGTCTTGGTTGCTGTTGGCAGGTTAATGGGAGGGATTTACCCAGGCCAGTCATCTGCAGACTGACTGTGACCACTGACCACCAACCTCCGCCCTCCATGGAGGATCAGCTGTGCAAGGGCAGGGTGGTGGTTCTCCTGTATGGTCTGTAGCTAGCCATTGGGCGTGCTGGCCCTGGGGTTTCCCAGGTGGTTCAGGGCAAGGTCAGCTCCTACCTGTGTGTCAACCCTGGGAACCCTGCCTGAGCTGTGAAGCAATCTGCGATGGCTGCTACCTGTGCTGGGCTTGGAGATTCCCAGGCGAAGCCAAGTTGTGAATCTAAACTGGCTGCCTAGGGCTCACTGAGCCAGCTGTTGCCTGTTTGATAGGATTTAGGAGCCAAGACCAGCCATTCTTGTGGAAAAGCAGCTGGGGTGGACCCGTAAGTTGGGTGGGGCAGAGCCTCTGTGGGTCTCCAGGGCGGGTCAAACAGTGTTAGCCAGGTAGATGGGGTCTCCGATATGGCGCCAACATGCTGGCTCTGTGGGGGGAGGGTTTAGCGAAGGGAAAATGGCCCCCGCTTGCCCCGATGCCAGACACCTCAGTCTCTCCCTGTGTACCACAGGTGCCCCATGAGCTGCCACCCCAGTGCTGGAGCTCAGAGGGAGCGAGTCTGAGTGTGGGTTCTTTAAGAGGAACTGCTTGGGGCTCCAGCAGTTTCTTCCACCGACTCAATCCCTGCTGGTTCTTGCAGCCAGAAGTTGTGGGAACTTATCTTCCTGGCACTGGAACCCTGGGCTGGGGTCCTGGTGTGGGTCTGGGACTCCTCACTCCCAGGATATCCCTCCCGAGTTTTTATCCCTGTGGGTGAGAGACCAGCCCGTCCCACGTTGCGGCCCTCCTACCAGTCTGGATGGATGTGGTCTGTTTAATTCCGTAGTTGTCAGACTTCCATTCAGCTTAATTTCTGCTGTTCCTGAGTGATGGTTCTATATTTTAGTTGTAATTTTGATGTGGTTGTGCAAAGAGGTGAGCCTTGTCTGCCGACACCACATCCTGGCTGGAAGCTCAGTTATTTTTAGTGCATTTACAGAGCTGTGCGACCATCAACGCAAATCAACTTTAAAACATTTCTGTCCTCCCGAACGGATCCCTCATACCCATTTGCAATGACTCTATTCCTTCCTGCAGTTCCAAGCAACCACTAATTTTTCTGTTTCTATAGATTTGCCTGTACATTTTATGTAAATGAAATCGTATAAAATTTAGTCTTTTGTGTCTCGCTTCTTAGACTTAGTGTAATATTTTTGAGGTTCCTCTTGTATCAGTAGTTTATTTTATTTTCTTGCCAAATAATAAATTATCATTTAGATAGACAACATTTTATTTACGCATGGACATTTGGATTTTTTCCCACATTTTTGCAATGATGAATGATGCTAACATGAACATTTGTGTACAAGCTTTGGGTAGATAGATATTTATTTTGATTTCTCTTAGGTAGAGTCCTAGGAATGGAATTGCTATGGCATATCATAAATTTATGTTTAATATTTTATGAAATTGCCAAATTCTTCCCCAAAGTACTTTACCATTTTAAATTCCCACCCGCAGTGTGTTAGAATTCCATTTTCTCCACGTCTTCAACAACTTGTTAATGTCTCTTTTTGATTATAACCATTCGTATGGTTGGACAGTGGTCTCTCATGGTTGTAATTTTTACTTTTCTAATGACTAATTTTGTTGAGGATCTTTTCATGTGCCATTTTATCTTCGGTGGAATGTCTACTCAGATCTTTTGACTATTTTAAATTAGGTTTTTTGTCTTTCTACTATTAAATTTTTAGAGTCCTTTATGTATGCTGGATGGAAATCTGTTGTCAGACACGGTTTGCTAATGTTTTCTTCCAGTCCGTGGGCTTCTACTCATTTTCTTAATGGTGCCTTTTAAAGCCAATTAAAATAAACTTTGAAAAATTCAGTTTATCAGTTCTTTTCTTTTATGGAATGTGTTTTTGGTGTTGTATCTAAGAACTTTGAGTCTGCCTCAAAGTCACATATACTTTCCTCTGTTTTCTTCCATAAATTGGTTTTTACATTTAGGCCTGTGATTAATTTTGAGTGTGTGTACAGTGTGAGATGAGTGTAAATTAATCTCTTTGCATGTATGTATCCAGTTTTCTCTCAGCACCATTTGTTGAAAAGACCATCCTTTCCTCATGAAATGCCATATGTAGAACTTTTCTCAGAAGTTAATTAACCATTAACCGTAAATGTAAGTTAATTTGGAACTGTTAATAGTGTTCTTTTGGTCCTTATGTCAGTACCATACTGTCATGAGTTACGTAGCTTTAAAATATGTTTTAAATGCAGAAAATGTAAGTCCTTCGACTTTAATTTTCTTTTTTAAAACTGTTTCAGCTATTCTGGACCCATTGCATTTCTAAATAAACTTTAGGATCAGATTGTCAGCATCTCCAAACAGCCTGCTGGGACTTTGAGAGGGATTGTGTTTAAAGGTTAATTCTGAAGAGTTTACATGGTAAATAATATATAAGCTTTTTTTTTCTGCCTGGGAATAATTATCACTAGAGCAATCTTAAGGGGTATCTCTGAATACCCTGCTGATTAATAAGGAACAAAAGTAGCTACTGGTAACTCATATTATGATGTTTACAACGGATAAGACTTAAAATTCATAAAAGATTTATAAAAACGAGTAATCAAAGCTGTTCATTTAGTGGTATACCACAAATGAGGTATACAAAATAAGAAGTTATACAATTAGCGTCTCTGCAGGATTAGGGCATGAATTCAGGTATAAGTTCAGTACTGTTTCATATATTCCGCTGCTGTGAAAAAGACCAAAGTTGTTAGGGCCAGGATTCAATCAGATAAACAAGTAAATACAAATAAACTTAACAATGTCCAAATCAACCTTTGCAGGAAGTAGATTTTAGCAGTAAACCTTCAGAGTTATTCTGAAAATATAAACCCATACCCACATTATTTTGTGTTTATTCAAAGAGAACCAAGAACTCCTTAAAAGCCAAAGAAATATACTCTCTGGTAACCTGAGTTTAGGCTGTAGGGGTCATGACTGAGGAAACATTAGGGAAATAAAGGCACTTAGTTAATCAGTAAGGCATTAATTAAGAATTATATAAAGAAGCCCAGTAAAGGATAGAAATATTGTATTTAGTTAATTACAATAGATAATTTTTCACATTTTAGCGGCTCATACGTAGGGGTGTTTTATAACACGGCATCTCAGAGCTAATGAAATTTGATATGAAAGCAAATGTAGACTTGGTGTCATTTTAGGAAATGAACGTTTATGAAGGCCTGGTTGCAACTGTTGTCCTGGAAGACACGGCTCAGGAAGTAACTGGGAATGATACGTGGATGGTTCTATCCAAAGCTTTTGTTTTGAATAATAATGTATGGGGATAAATACAGGAAAGCTTTACAGTTTTCTTTTCTTTTTAAATGTGCTTAAAAATCTACTGCTTTAAGTTGACTCTGAGTCAAGACTGAACCATTTTCATCCTTGTAAATCTTATATTAAATCTGGCCTTCCAGGATAAAATGATGGCCCAAAAAATTTTATCAGGAGAGATGCTTTGGATTGGTCAGAGGAAAATGGACGAGACATACATGTAAATGTCACTTTGAAGCTGGGACATCTTTCCTGGTACGGTGGTACACTAAAACATATGTTTGATTGCTGTGTCATCCCCAGGATTGTGTAGTTTGCATTTTCAGTTTCTATAGTTCCGTTTCCTCGTCAGGCCCCAGGAGTTGACGCGATCCGTGTGAACTGACACAGTCTCCCTGGGAAGGAGGTGGAGTCATGGGCGGTCAGTGGGCGGGAAGATAAAAGAGGAGAAGTGAATTCACTGATGTATATTTAGAGTATGTTTTAAGCTTAAGAATATGGAAATGTCTATTTCTATTTGAAATGCTTTTGGAATAACACACTAAAGCACCCTTGGGGACAGCCTAACGGCGAACATTAATATGGTTTCAAAGGTCTCCAAAGCATTTGCCTATAGTTAGCTCAGTTGTGGTATTTTAGTAAGTGTTCTAATAAGTTGGCTGCCCTTGCCCTTGGCCGTGGAGTCTCCACAAGTGCACAGTGTCCAATTTTGGGGTGCGTGGTCACATGATATTACATGTTCTGAACCTATTAATAACTCACCATAGGCTCGTAAGAGAATACATCAGCCTCTATATTAGAGCTGCACGATCGGCTGTATACTGAATCCTCCTCCCCTTCCCGTTACCCACTCCTCTAGAAGACACAGTCAGTCCTGTGTCCATTGCTGCTACATTCTCTTATTCAGGTAATTCTGAAATAGATTTCAATTAATTAGGCTTGGAGCAGTAAAATATAATACAAGGGAAAGAGAAAACAGTGGAGGACCACCATAATAATATAATTATTATTATAAATAATATAACAAATGGTTATAACCTTGATACCAACATAGGTTTTAGAAATACTTTACAGTCTAATAATAATAAATTATTATAAATAAATAAGTGTATTATTATAAATGATAATTATCATGAGTAATTAATCATTAGTACTTACAATAAATAATACTTATTTTATTTATAATTATAAAAATTATAATTATAAAAAATAATTATACATAATTATTATATTATTAATGTTTAATAACCTGCATTTACAAAGTTATTATAGAATTACTATTATAGAACATTACTATAATCACTATATTATTAATAATAATTTATAATCTACATATACAAAATCTTTGGTTGTAGTATGTCTCCTCATTTTTAGACTGTAAGTGACTTGCTAAAACATTTGTTTAAATCTTCAAAAACTTTTGCGTAAATCTAGTTTTTATAAACTAAATTATATTTTAAATTATATTTAAATTATATTATATTTTAAATACATCCTATAGGAATGTAAGAGAAACCTGTTGCAATTTTTTTTGTAAATAAATAATAGCCCCCTAATTTAGTATCACTTTATTAGCACCAATTAGTTTGGGAATGCCTTGTGTTTTACCTTTTAATAATTTAGGATATTTTTTATACATTTTGAAATTATTCATAAACTTTACATAAGAAAAATAAGAATACCTTTCTATACCTTGGCAGTAGTAGGTAGTAAATTATAAGAAACATACCTGCAAGAAATTGAAAAGGTTCTAGAGTTTCCCACCAGTCATACCTACAAGGGCAGGAAGCAAGTGACCTCTCTGCCTTTGTTTATCACATCAGTGGAGAAAAATCAGTGAATGGAGATGTTGCTACTTCTGTTTGCATGATTTTTAAACAAATAATTGAGGCCCGGAATATAATAGCTGCTGTTTACTGAACGCTACTGTGTGCTGTGCTCATACTGCTGTAGGTCCACTTAGGCCCACCAAGGTATGTGCTCTCGCTCAGTTTCATAGGTAAGGATGCTGCAACTTGTGGGGACTGAGTAAATCGCCCACATCAGGCAGCTGGTAAGGCCTGGAGTGGAAATTCAAAGCCGCTGTGTGTTGAAAATATTTTGTTGCCTCAGTTGTAGTTATCAGAGATGTATAACACATTCACATCATTTTAACTCTTTGATCCAAGGTATGAGGTAGAAATTTACACAGAGTAGATATAGGAATTGAACTGGACAGAGTAGAAATTACTGATTTAAAAAAAATGTTTGATTATAGTCGACATACAGTATTAGTTTCAGGCGCACAACACAGGGATTAGTCGTTCACATAGCGACAATGAGTGAGCGCCCATCTGACACATGCATAGCCAGTGAAATTGCAAAATGATTGCCTGTGTCCCCTGTGCTGTACTGTACATCCATGGCTGCTTTTATAACTGGTAATTTGTGCTTCTTAATCTCTTTTTCGACCATCCTCTCAACCTCCCTCCCACCTGGTAACCATCAATTTGTTCTGTATATCTATGAGTTTGTTTCTGTTTTGCTTGTTTTGATTTTTAGATTCCACATATAAGCAAAATTGTATGGTAAGGAATTACTGATTTTTAAGGTAATTTACATTCTCTTTCTCCATCTAGCTCTTGTCTTGTATTAGCATCCTTAACGTTTTATAGTTAGAAATTATTACGCATTAGAGGGATTAAAAAATATACCTCAAAGAGTCCAATACTATTAATACTTCTAGAAGCAAAGATTTCATTCATTTCACCTACCAGGTTCACTGTTGGAAAATTCTGTTGTTGGAAAATCTGGCATCTTGGAATTATTCTTGGTTTTTGTCTTTGGAATACACAGAATGCTCTTTTAAGAAAAGTTTTTTTGATAGACAGCAATGACACTGGCAACGATGGCTAGCAACAATGATAGTTTATGAATCAGTTAAGTTTTGGGCCCTGTACCTTGTATTTTCTAAGCCGATACATAATTAGTTTTTACAATAACTCTGTAAGGAATGTGTCATTACACCCATTTTGTTGATTTGGAAGTTGAGTACAGTCATCCCTTGGTATCCAAAGGGGATTGGTTTCAGAACACTCCAAAGATACCAAAATTTACAGATGCTCAAATCTCTTATATAAAATAGCGTAGCCCTGGCTCGTTTGACTCAGTGGACTGAGTGTTGACCAGTGAATCCAAGGGCCGCTGGTTCGATTCCCAGTCAGGGCACATGACTGGGTTGCAGGCCAGGTCCCCAGTATGGGGCACATAAGAGGCAACCACACATTTTTGTTTCTCTCCCTCTCTTTCTCCTTCCTTTCCCCTCTCCCTAAAAACGAATAAATAAAATCTTAAAATAAAAAAAGGCATAATATTTGCATATAACCTACGTACATCTTCTGTGTACTTTAAATAATCTCTAGATTACTTATAATACCTAATACAATGTAAATGCTATGTAAATAGTTGTTATAGTGTATTGTTTAGGGAATAATGACAAGAAAAGAGTCTGTACATGTTCAGTACAGATGCAACCATCTTATGCCTAACTATATAGTACAGTCAACAACAACCTAATTGTCCCCCCGAATATTTTCAGTCTGCAGTGAGTTGAATTCACATGGATGCAGAATCTGTGGATTTACCAAAGGTCACCAAGGTGTTAAGCTGGACATCAAATCGGGTCTGTGTGATCTAAAAGCTAATATTCTACGTGGAAGTGGTTTGGAGACTGGGTTCTGCAGAGCTACACAGCTGTGAGGTGTTGTCTCAGGAATTGCCGTATTTCAGGTTTTGGGGTAAAGTGAACCGAAGGGGAGCATTTGGAGTAGAAGGTGAACTCCAGTCTCTTTATCCTAACTCAAGTGTGAGCAGCCCCAGTATTTTCTGTTTAACATATTCCCATCTTCATATGTTTGGTTTGAAAAGGTATCCAAGTGGAATAAAGTTTAAAAACTCCTGGAGCTTCCACTTTCAGCCATGATGAAACAGGAAATAGAAAACCAGACAAAATACATGAATTAGTGGTTTTCAAGCACTGCACAAAAGGCCGCACATTGTGGTAATCACTGAGAGAAAAGAACAAACGGGTCTGTGCCTGCGTTTCACCTTGTAGCCTGGGAGGGGCTCTGAGCTGCGTGACTGAGAGGGAGCTAACATCAAGCCCAGAATTCCTGTCAAATTGAAGAGACAGGTTATGGATTTGGGAGAGACCAACAAAGTTAGAATTTTCGGAGGAAAGACTGTAGAAGAGGGAGCTGCATAGAGAGCCCTCACCATCGCAGATTCCTCTGGAGTGTTTGTCTGGATACCGACCTGACATTTGTGGAACATTCCACTCTACTACCCCAGAATCCACCTTATTTTTTCTAAGCATAGAGAATGTATTCCAATATAATACCTTATACTGGGCCATTAAAAGTGTCAGTAAACATAAGGGGAATGAAATATTACAAACTAAGTTTCCTCACTCAAAAAGATTAAGAATTCATAAGAGAAAGATATCTGGGAAAACCTCAAATATTTGGAAATGAAATAATACATTTCTAGATAACTTATGGGTCAAGGAATAAATCATGAAAGAAATTAGAATACTGGGAACTGAATGAAAATGAAATAACATACAATTTGTGGAATGCAACTATCGTGGTACACAGAGGAAAATGAATAACATCAAATACATATAAAAGAATAGGAAAAAGATCTCAAACCAATGATCTAACCTTATGCTTGAAGAAATTAGAAAAAGAAGAGCAAGTTAAACTGAAATTAAGCAAAAGGAAAAATAAGTGTAAGAGCCAATATTAGTGAAAAAGAGAATTGAACAATAATAGGGAAAATCACTCAAATCAAAAGTTGGTGCTTTGAATTTCAACTAAAATAAAGAGCAATCAATCCGAATAACCAGCTGAAGACTAGCTGAAGAGAAGTCTTATAACCAAGGATTTACAAAAGCCACATTGAGACTGGTAGGAAGGGCAGAGGTGTGAAAAGGGCTGGCCCCGCTCCCACAGGTGGCAGCTGAGATTCTGGAGGGATGACTCAGCTGCAAAGGTTCTCCCCAGAGCTAGGAAAAGGAGCCCTTATAACATCTAGTTGTGAAAATTGGCAGGGATTCTGTCTGCCAGGGAGACAGGAATCTGCTAGAGATACAGACACCCTCTTAAAGGGCCAATGCACAAAATCTCTTTTGCAGCCACTCACACTAGGTGGAGGAGGGCAGAGTGGGCTAGCGTACTGTGAGGAGAGACTGGGGCTTGTGGCTCTGGAGAGAGAGCTGAAGGGACAGTTGCCAGGAGCCCTGTGCTGAGCCCTCTACCACACCACAGACACCATCTTTCCTGGGTGGAGCGCTCCCCTCGTCATGGTGTCACCCTGGGGGAAGGCAGCAGCCTCACCCCCTGGGCTCCCTGTCACCCTCCCTTGTGGAGCTCATACCCTGCTGAGGAGTCAGCTGCCTGGGCCAGGGTGTATAGGTCCGGGCAGACTCAGGGTGTGTCAGTGACTGAGTTGTGTAGATTTGGGGCATGGGCAGCAACCCCCACATTCCCCCAAACCTTACTAGCACCACCCTCCTATGGGCGATCCACTAGCCCATTCTTCCAGCCCCTGGAAGTGTCACCCTGCTGAGATTTGGCTCCTGGCAGACGCACTGAATTGTGTGGCTCTAGGATGGGGGACATTTTTCCCTCACATGCCCGACCAGCACAGGACCCACCCTTCACATGGCCAAATCTTTGTATGTTTGGGCCTGATAAACTCTGCTGGCCTCATCCTGATGGCTCCCTGAGACACCGCCCCGCCACAAAGGTGTGCAAGCACTCAGCAGGTGGCAGCTAGACTTGGTGTACACTGGGACATTTGCTGAGTGACCTCAGACTCAGCACTGGTACCAAGTTTGAACCTGTATCAGTCTGGTGAATACCTCTCACCCCTACCTGGTGACTCACTGAGAACCTACCTCATGTAACTCAAATACTGTGAGAGGCTCTTTCAGTGTCTGAGCCCACAGGCAGACACAGGCAGAGGCGGAAGTCATGGTGTCTTGGGAGTTTTCCTGACCTGCCTTCAGGCCTGGTGATGGTAAAAGCCAGCCTTGATGCACAACTTTGTCCTTTCTGTACATGCTCAGGCCCAGCAGAGGCAGCCGCAAACTGTGAATCACTTTGTAGCTCCAAACAGCTAGCCCAGGGCCATTCACAGGCAGCACCTGACATTGGTCTGCACCATAGCTCTTCCCAAGAGGCTCCACAAACAACAAACCCAGTGACCAGCTTCAGACATCATTAGAGCAGGATCTAATCAGCTTTACAAGCAGCATATCCAAAGGGAGATCATGACAGGCACCAGACCATGCTGAGGCAAATTCTACTTCTTATGGTCAGTACCTGCACAGCAGCTTTTTTACACCGAGGAGTTGGTCAATACAGCCTCACAGTGATCCAGTCTGAGGGTCAATCCATTCACGAACAGGCCAATAAAAATCAAGACTCAGTTGCAACAGGAAGGCACTCATAACACACATAAGGGACATTCATAGAGCATCCAGCTCAGGTGATCAAGGAGACTGCCCCACTGGGTCCCACAGGAAGCTTCTACATAAGGTCACTCTACCAAGACTGGAAGGCATAGCAGATCTACCTAATACATAGAAACAAACACAAGGAGGCAGCCAAAATGGGGAGACAAAGCAATATACCCTAAATGAAAAAAAAAGGTAAATCTCTGGAAAAAGAGCTAAATGAAATAAAGGCAAGCAATTTATCAAATATAGAGTTCAAAAAAATTGTTATAAGGATGCTCAAGGAACTTAGTGAGAACTTCAAGAAACTTCACGAGAACTTAAACAGCATGAAAAAGAACATATGAACCATGAAAAAGAACCAGTTAAAAATGAAGAATACAATGTCTAAAATGAAGATTATCCTGGAAGGAATAAACACTAGGTTGGATGAGGCAGTGGATAGAATCAGCAATTTGGGAGATGAGGTCAAAGAAAACACCCAATCAGAAGCAAAAAGAAAAAGAATGAGAATATTTTAAGGGACCTTTGGGGCAACATGAAGCATAACAACATCTGTATTATAGGGTTACTAGGAGGAGAAGAGAGGGAGCAAGTGATCAAGAACCTATTTGAAGAAATAATCCTTGAAAACTTCCCTAACCTGTTGAAGGAAAAAGACACACAAGTTCAGGAGCATAGAGTCCTAAACACGATGAACCCAAAGAAGCCCACACCAAGACAAATCATAATTAAAACAGCAAAATTAAAGTCAAAGAGAGAATCTTAAAAACAGCAGGAGAAAGACAGTTACCTAGAAGGGAAATCCTATAAGACCATCAGTTGATTTGCTAACAGAAACATTTAATGTCGGAAGGGATTGGTGTGAAGTATTCAAAGTGATGAAAAGCAAGCACCTACAGCCAAGACCAGCAAGGCTATCATTTAAAATCGAAGGAGAAATAAGAAGCTTCCCAGACAAGACAAAGCTAAAGGAGTTCATGACCACCAAACCAGTATTATGAGAAATGTTAAAGGGTCTTCTTGAAGAAGAAAAAGGAGAAGAGGAAGAGGGAGAAGGAGAAGAAGGCAATTATAAAAAAATGGAAATATAAAAATGTATATCAATACATAAAATATATCAAAAAATGGAAATATAAAAAATGTATATTGATACATAGCTATCAATAATCACTGTAAATGTAAATGGCTTATGCACTTCAATGAAAAGATATAGGCTAGCTGAATGGATAATAAAACAAGACTCATATATTTGCTGTCTACAAGAGACCCACCTCAGAAAGAAAGATGCACAGAGACCAAAAGTAAATGGATGGGAAAAGATATCTCATGCAAATGTAAAGGAAAAAAAAAACAATGTAGCAATAATAATATCAGGAGTAGACTTTAAAACAAAGCCTTTAATATGAGACAAAGAAGAATTCTACATAATGATAATGAATGCAATTCAACAAGAGAATATAACCCTTGTAAACATTTATGCACCCAACATAGGAGCACCTAAATATTTAAAGTGACTTTTGATGGATATAAAGAATGAGATTGACAGTAATACAGTCATAGTCCTGGAGTGTAACATGCCATTGACATCAATGGATAGGTCTTCCAGACAGAAAATCAACAAGGAGTCTGTGACCTTAAATGACACACTATTCAGATGGGTTTAATTGAGATCTTCAGAACATTTCATCCCAAAGAAACAGAATATACATTCTTTTCAAGTTCACATAGAACATTTTCTAGGATAGACCACATGTTGGACATAGGAAAGTTTTGAAATGTTGAAAAAGATTGAAATCATAATCAGGCATATTCTGTGACCAAAACTGCAAAAATGGAAATCAATCACAAGAGAAAAACTGAAAAACAGACTAAGATATTGTGGGCTAAATAGTATGTTACTAATCAGTGAATGAGTTAAAAATGAGATCAAGGAGGAAGTCAAAAGATACCTTGAAACAAATGAAAATGAGAACATGGCACCAAAATCCATGGAACACAGTGAAAGCAATTCTAAGAGGGAAATTCATAACACTGGAGTCCTCCCTCAAGAAACAAGTAAAATCTCAAACAATCTATGTTACACCTAAGGGACCTAGAAAAAGAACAACAAAGCCCAAAGTGAGTAGAAGAAAGGAAATAATAAAGATTGGAGCAGAAATAAACAAAATAGTGTCTTAAAAAATAAAAGATCAGTGAAACCAAGAACTGGTTCTTTGAAAAGATAAACAAGATTGACAAATGTTTAACCAGATGCATCAAGAAAAAAGTGAGAACCCAAGTAAATAAAATCGAAATGAAAGAGAAGTTAACAACCGACACCAAAGAAATGCAAAGGATTATAAGAAAATACTACAAATAGCAATATGACAAAAAAATGGGCAATCTGGATGAAATAGATAAAGTCCTAGAAAGATACAGTCTGTCAACACTGAATCAGGAAGAATATGAAAATCTGAACAGCCAGATTATGATGAATGAAATTGAAGCAGTAATCAAAAGACAAACAAAAGTCATGGACCAAATGGCTTCACAAGTGAATTTTACCAAACATTCAAAGAAGAATTAACACCTATACTCATACTATTCCAAAAAATTCAAGAGGAGGGAAGACCCTAAGGTCGTTTTACTAGGCTAGCATTACCTTAATCCCAAAACCAGGTAAAGAAACTACAAAGAAAAAAATTATAGTCCAATATCCCCGATAAACATAGATGCTAAAATCATCCACAAAATATTAGCAAACTAAATACAGCAATATATTACAAAGATCATACACCACGATCAAGTGGGCTTTATTCTGGGGATGCAAGGTTCGTATAATATCCATAAGTCAATAAACATGATACTCTATCTAAACAAAATGAATGATAAAAACCACATGATCATATCAATAGATTCTGACAAAGCATTTGATAAAATCTAGCACCTATTTATGATAAAAACTCTCAGCAAAGTGGGAATAGAGGGAGCATACCTCAACGTAATAAAGGCCGTATATGACATACCTACAGCCAACCACATAAGATCAGGAACAAGAGAGGGATGTCCACTTCCACCACCCTTATTCAATTTATTCAATTCAACTGGAAGTTTTAGCTTCAGCAATCAGACAAGAAGAAGAAATAAAAGTCATTGGAAAGGAAGAAGTAAAACTGTCGTTATTTGTAGATGACATGATACTATATATTGAGAATCCTAAAGATTCCACTAAAAAACTACTAGAACTGATAAATGAATTCAATAAAAATAGTAGAATACAAAAGAAATATCCAGAAACCAGTTGCATTTCTATACACCAATAAGGAACTATCGGAAAGTGAAAATAAGAAAACAGTTCCATTCACAATTGTTTGAAAAAGCATGAAATACCTAGGAATGAATTTAATGAAGGATGTAAATTTTCAATACTTGGAAAAATATAAGACCCCGACAAAGACATTGAAGAGGATACAAATAAGTGGGAGCATATACCATGTTCGTGGATAAGAAGAATTAACATCATTAAAATGTCCCGCTCTACCCAAAGCAATCTGTAGATTCAAAACAATTCCTATCAAGATACCAATGGTGTATTTCACAGAATTAAAATAGTTATTTGAAAAATTTATGTGGAACCACAAAAGACCTCAAATAACCACAGCAAACTTGAAAAAGAAGAAAAAAGTTGGAAGAATCATGCTACCTGATATCAAACTGTACTACAAGGCCACAGTAATCAGAACAGCATGGTACAGGTATAAAACCAGACATATAGAAAAATAGTGTGAAACAGAGAGCCCAGAAATAAACCCATGCCTTTATGGTCAATTAATATTTCACAAAGGAGGCAAGAGCTTAGTCTATAGTGGGACAAAGATAGTTTATTCAATAAGCGGTGTTTGGAAAATTGGACAGATACATGTAAAAAAAAGAAACTAGATCACCTTCTTATACCATATGCAAGATAAACTCAAAGTGGATAAAAGGCTTAAATGTTAGACTTGAAACCATAAAAATTTTAGAAGAATAGATTGGCACTAAAATCTTGGATATTTCTCATAAAGAATTTTTTCTGCTGTATCTGTCAAGGGAAATGAAGAAAGAACTAACAAATAGGACTACATCAAACTAAAATATTTTTGCACAGCAAAGGAAATAAATCATCAACAGAATGAAAAGATAACCCATTGAATGGGAAAACATATTCACTAATACATCTGATAAGGGGTTGATACCCAAAATTTATAAAGAACTTGTGTAACTCAGCACCAAAAACGAAACCAAACCAAACCAAAACAACAATTCAGTTAAAAAATGGGCAAAGACCTGAATAGACACTTCTCCGAAGAGGACGTACAGATCACTGATAGATACATGAAAAGGTGGTCAGTGTCGCTAATCATCAGAGAAATGCAAATTAAAACCATAATGAGATGTCACCTCACACCTGTCAGAATGGCTATTCGTCAACAATTCAATAAACAATCAATGTTGACGAGGGTGTAGGGAAAAGAAAACCCTTGTACACTATTGGTGGGAATGCAGATTGGTACAGCCACCATATGGAACAGTATGGAGGTTCCTCAAAAAAAAAAAAAAAAGAAAAGAAAAAAGGAACTGCCCTATGAGCCAGCAATTCCATATTTGGGAATTTATCTGAAGAAATCCGAAACACTAATTTGAAAGAACATATGTACTCCTATGTTTATTGCAGCATTACCTACAATAGCCAAAATTTGGAAACAGCCCAAGTGTCTCTCAGTAGATGATTAGATAAAAAAGCTGTGGCCTATTTATATAATGGAATCTCACTCAGCCACAGAAAGAAGGAAATCTTACCCTTTGCGACAGCATGGATGGACCTGAAGAGCATTATGCTAAGTGAAATAAGCCAGGCAGAGAAAGACAAGTACCATATGGTTTCACTCATATGTGGAATCTAATGAGCAAACTGAACTAACAGAGGAAACAGAGACTCATAGATAGAGAGCAGGGTGACAGCTGTCTTGGGGTTGTTGGGTTGGGGGTAGAGGGATTGAGGAAAAAGGGAAAAAAAGAGAGAAAAACGTGGACATGAATGACTGTGTAGTGATGACTGGGGATATACACGTGGAGTGAGGTGGAGGAGGTTAAATGGGGGTATAATTGTGATGCATGCAGACAGGGCGGTGAACACGCAGCACAGTGTACAGGTGATGAATTGTGCCTCTGCCACCTATATAATATTGTTACTCAGTATCACCCTAGTAAATTCAGTTAATTAAAAAAGATTCCCATATTGCTAGACCTTTAGGGAGGTGCCATTTTGTACCAACATAAATAACCAAAATTGCACAATATACAGTTAGTTACGCAGACCTTTGCACCCCTAAATGTGTATGTCTGCAAAAGGTATTCCTGAAGTATCTTTGCTTGGGGTTTGGGACACAGGATTTGCAGTACTGAAATTTTGATATATCATCTTCCAGAAATGCTAGTCCAGTTTACACTCACCAAATAGACCTGAGGGTCTCTTTCTTTGTCCCCTCACTTACCGTGACTGTGAATACTCTTGACCTTCAAACATATTTTATGAATTTTAATAATTTTAAAAATAATTTTCTTTTCCTTTGTGGACCACATACTCATACTCTTGCTCATTTTTTATTCATCTTTTTGTCATCAAGATCTTTTTGCCACCTAGATTTTCAATCCTAAAACTATTTAGACATACAGAAAAATACCGAGATTAATACAGCCAATACCCAGATTTCACAAATGTTAACATTTTACCATTTTTGCTTAAGATGTTTATTTTTAAATTTTGCACATGGTGTTGAAGCTGTCATGATACTTTTCCTCCAACCAACTTCTTTTCCGAGTCCTGCAGATAGAGTCACTGTTCTCAAATGTTTATACATACTTTCCATACATATTTTAATAATTATGTTGTTTGCCTCTGTAAAAATATATAGCATTATTTTGTATTTTTAATATTTGCATAAAAGGAATCGTACTGTACAAATTCTTCTAAAACTTGTCTTCTAAAAATTCATGTTGTATTCTTGAGATTTATCCAAGTCAACACTGGCAGTTCTTGTATCCCTTTATACTGCAATATTTATTTGTTTGAATACAATATAGTTAATTTGTCCATTCCCCTATTGATAGATGTTGATTCCCTCCACCTTCTTTTTTACTTTTTGGAATTATAAGTAATATAATAGTGATCGTTTTTTGGAAGTCACACATGCATGAGTTTCTCTCGGGTGTATATCTGTCAGTAAAATTTCGGCTTGTGGAGTTGGACATCTTCATATTTATTAAATGTTGTCAAATTGTTCTTAACGGTGATTAAAATGCTTTATCCTCTTGCCAGCCATGTATTTTCCCACATTCATACCAACAAACTCCCGCTATTCTCATACTGTTATTTTTCTTTTAATCTTTACTCACATCTCAGTAATTAAAAGGAGAAATAAAAAAATATGTGGAAAGAATGAACAATACCATCAGACACCAGACAGAATCGACACAGAAAATTTTGTGTCTAAATGCACGTGGAAGCCATCAAGATAGATCATATGCTGGGCTGTTAAACTAGTCTAAGCAAATTTAAAATAGCTGAAAACACCCATGCATTCTTTGGCAGCAGTGGATTTAATGGAAATCAACAACAAAATATCTGAATTTAACATACATTTGCAAATGAAACAATATACTCAGGGTAACACATGGATCAAAGAAGAAATCACAACAGAATTAGAAAATATTTTGAAGTGAATGAAAATGAGAACACAGTATATCAAAATGTGGGAGGCAGCTAAAGCTCTACTTATGGGAAATTTTATAGCATTAAATATTTTCATTAGGAAAGAAGCTAAGTCAATCTTAAATTAGAATAGGAAGAACAAATTAAATTCAAAGTATATAGAACAAAGGAATACATATAAGGTCAGAAATCAATAAAGTCGAAAAAAAAGAACCAGGGAAAGAGTAGAGAAAAATAAAATTTCTGGGAAGAACAATAAAACTAGTATCTCGTTGTCTAGATTGATCAAAGAAGAAGAAAACAAATTATTAATATTAGGAAGGAAAGGGAGACATCACTACAGTCTCTTTGGAATTAAAATAATAACAAGGAAATTAGAAGTACTTTACGTCAAGAAAGTTCACAACATTAGATGAAAGGGACCATTTCCTTGGAAGATTTGTACTAACTAATCAGCTTAATAAAACAAGGCAGATCATCTGTGGGGCCAATAATGTATTATACTTGAATTTATAATTGAAATTTCTGCCACAAACAAAATTCTAGGCCAAGATGGCATCACTGATTTGTTTTTTCAGGCTGCTAATGGTGAAGTACTACAAATTCATATGGAACCATCATTACCCTGATATCAAAACCAGATAAATATGTTACAAGGGGGAAAAAGCTAGTCTCATCCCACATAAAGAAACTAAACATTTTAACAAATATTAGCAAAGCAATTTCAACGGTAGATAAAGAGTTAATCCCAAGAATACAAAAGTGCCTATCATTAAAGCTGTTTACCAGTGTCATTCACTATATGACACAAATGGAAGAGAAAAACTATATAATGGCAATAAATGCAGAAAAATAATTTGACAAGATTTAACATTCGTTTTCTGATAAAAATTCTCAGCAATCCTGGAAGAGAATGTACCTACCGCAACCTGTTAGTAGCCATCTACAATAAAACCATGGTTAACATTATTATTTTTCAAAAAAAGATTTTATGTATTTATTTTTAGAGTGAGGGGAAGGGCGGGAGAAAGAGAGGGAGAGAAATATCGTTGCGGGGGAGAAGCATCGATTGGTTGTCTCTCATATGTACCCGTTTGGGGACCAGACCTGCAACCCAGGCATGTGCTCTGACCAGGAATCGAACCTCTGACATTTTGCTTTGCGGGATGACGCCCGACCAGCTGAGCCACGCTGGTCATTGTTCTTAATCGTGGAAGACTGTATCTTTCCCACCTGCTATCCGGAATAAGACAATAACGACCAGTCTGACCACTCGTAATCATCCTCATCCTGGGGATCGTAGGCAGTACAATTAGCAGAAATAAATCATTAAATAATTAAAAATTAAAGGCATGCAGGTAGAATAGGAAGAAATAAATCATCTTTATTTTCAGACGACATGATCATATACATAAAAATACTAAGGAGTCTATAAAATAGCTATTAAAATGACAAGTGACACCAATTTAGAAAGACATTTCCAGTGTTAACATACATGTTAAAGTTTGAGGTAGCTAAAACAGTAATTTCTTTCCTAGATAACTATATAACTCTGTTAGTGATTTCATTTTAATTATTCAAGTTTCAAGATTATTTTCTTTCTTCAAACGGACACTTGGGCACTGTCAAGATGCAGAGAAAAACATGACTCGGGGCCTCAATAGTAAATGGTAATTTGTGAACGTATGCTAATTTATTGTAAAAACTACAGTGCTTTCAATGATAAAGTGAAAACTTACCGTTTTAAAGTTACATAAATTAATAAATTTGTTTAAAAGCTATAGTAATTCAATAAAAAGTATTTTTATTAATTTATGGCTTTGAGGCCTGTTTTAAAATTTAGCACAAGTGTGTTTTATAACAAATATATGTATGTATAGTTTGTAACAACATTAGGATACATCTGGCTCACCATTTTGCATAGTGTCTAATCCACTTGTAAATGGTCGGATTTCTTATTTATAGATCATAATATGTATGCACGACATGTTAGCATATATACGCTAATTAATGTAACTGGATTATAAGGTTTTGTGTTTTTCTTTTTATATATGTAAGATAATAAATACATTGGTCTTTTTTCTTGGCACGTGCACGGAATTCCAAATAGCATAACATTTTCTAGATGGACTTCTCTCAGTTTGAAATAATTAATCACCGTTTGTTGAAGTAATTAATTTCGGTGTGTCACTCGGAGTGGTCTGCATCCTTACTAATTAAGAGACTAATTCAGGAAACGTGAGGCAATTTACTCTGGCACATAATGAATGAGCGAGATCTGTCATTGGTATGTGTCCCTTTGGGTAGCTGTTCAGTTAAACCTGAAGGGATTGACACCCACATTTGGAGTCGACATGTCAGATAAGTTGAAGAAATAAGTCACAGATAAATTACCAGACCGAAAAGAAAGCATGAGGCGAAGATAAAACTGTGCTGTGTAGGTGGTATGATTTTTAGGCCTCTAGTTTTAACTTATTTTCTGTACAAAACCCTATTAATAGTCATAGAAAGCCGAAGAAAGACACCTGGCTTTTAGGTTGAGTTGAAAATCTGGAATAGAATTACCTGGAGATCAAGCACTTACGACTTTGTCAGGTAGAGTACAGGAGTGGTTTAAGTGCTACAGAGATTTATAAAACGCTTTGAGTTGTATAAAATGCTTTCACGTGTATCATTTCATTTAATGGAAAGGAAAGTGCTATTTGTAAGATAGGAAAGGCCTGCTTTAATTTCACTTTTAATGCGGCCTTTGTCTTGAGCACCACACAGACACTCGCTCCCATTTTTATCTGCCAGGCATCAGCCCAGCTCCTTGGGCTGAAAAGTGAACTGAGTTTGGTGTGAGGGTTCCTCTGCATGAAAGAGTGGTATTTAAGGAATTAGTCCAAAGTCGAAGAGATAATTTCAAATGTTACAAAGCCTCACTAGTGTGTGAAGACTAGGCTTTTAATGTTGCAGTTGAGCCTGTTTAACTTTATTTCATAGTTTTGGGTTACCACCCAAGTCAGTAGATAGTAATTCTGACGTCATTATCATTAAAGGCAACATGTATCGGGTGCCGGATGTGAAAAGTAAAGTGTGATTTATAAGCTCAAAACAATTTGTGGCTCTTCCCATCTTAAAGCTTATTGTTAGAAGAGAAAGAAAAGTGGTGTCGCAGAGGTTGGAGGAAAGGGTGCCCACTGGAGGGAAGGGTTACTCAGAGGTGCTGTCCTCCACTGTTCTTGTGTTCACCTCTGATTTGGGGTGTCAGTCTGCACGATATCTTTGGTAACCAAGGCGACCTCATCTCAGCAGCAGGTGGTGGGTGCTCGGGGCAGTGATTGGGCGGAAGCCCATGCTGTGTAAGATCTGTCGGCCCCTGGTGGCCGCTTCGGTGTTCAAACAGGACTGCAGGGCGCTTCACCTTTTCTTCCTTAATTCCGTGTTCTCTCATCTTCCATGTCATCTTGTATGAGGGTCTGATCAGGACCATTGGCTCTTCATTTTCTGAGTGGATGAACAATTTAATTATAATTTCCTGAGACTGTTTTTTGAAATATTTTCTAGGCAGCGTAGTTTGAATTATGTAAATACTTTGGAGGTGTCTGTCTTTTGTAGTCAGGGCACTGGCACTCTTTTTTTTAAGTGTAGTACTTCGTGTTTGTTTTCACGTTGTAGTGGATGAGAGCTTTTTACAGGTTAAACTGCTTATTTCTCAGTAGCGACCAACAATGAGGAAAATAAGACCCCTGAGGCAACACTACCTGCTCCAGGTCACCCAGGTCCCTCCTGGTGGAGCAGACGCTGAGTTTGGTCTCCCAGCGCCACCTCCTTTGCCTTTCCTTTATGCTTCAGGTGTCTTCTGGTTAGCCTGAATCGTACGAAATTGTCAATATATGAATATTGGACCCATAATAGAAAGGAATTTCATATGCTAAACCGAAAAATAAAAAACAAACCCAAACAAAAAACTCGGCTTCAGAAAAGTTCATTTTATATACAGGTAAAACATAGTAGGTTTTTTTTTTGGTTTTGTTTTGGTTTGGTTTTTTTAAAGTTCAGTACTAGGTTTGAGGAGAAAAAACTTACTCATTAATGTAATGTGAAATGAAGTGCCAGAGCAAACGGCTTCCTTTTGCAGTACTCTTGGCTCCTTTAAAAGTGGAAGCAGGAACCCAGGTGCCAAAGCGTGTGGGTTTGAACCCAGTCTCCCCTGTTGCTACCCTGCTGGCTGTACGACGTTAGACAGTTCACCTAACCTGTCAGTGCCTCTGTATCTTCACCTTTTAAGATTCAGTAAGTGACTTATGCCAGTATTTGGCATTGCTATAAAGACTATAAGTGTGTTTGTTAAATACCTGCCTGCAGTTTGTACATTCATTTAAATGTACAAATTGTTCAAATAGGTGTGAGAGGAAGTGTATACAACTAATTGCCTCTTGCATTCAAGAAATGTCTGTTGGTTGAGTGAAGTTTCCTCACCAACAATCCTTCCCAACGTTCCTTTCACATTTTTAGTGCTAAAACGCTATTCAGAAGCATCTCCAAAAGGACTCTGGCGCTTACTCACTCAAGTACAGATAAGTGACATAGCGACTTCCGTGGCCAAGTGATTAAGGTAACTATAAAATGCTCACCCACAGAGAGGATGGTTGATTTGCTTGTTCTCCCGTGGCCTTCAATTTGCTATACAGTCTTCAAAAACTTCAGCAGAACGTGTAGGACATGGAAGTGAGAAGAGAATGTGCCTGGTAGGCTAGGACGGTGCTAAACGCTTCACAGGGTAAGAATAAAGTCATAATATTGTATGAAAGGCAAACAAAGTGCTACGATTCTTCTGCCGACTCTACCGAATCAAATAAAAGTTAATGAAAATACTTACTTTCAAGGTTGCAAAAGATAAATACTGGTCGAATGGAATCGAGGTCCAGGTAGGTAATGAGATAAGAGAATCCTTAATTCTTCAGATAAAAATCCATGGGTTCTGGGGCAGATGTGTCCTTTCTCCCCATATTACTGAGAGAATTTGCAGCGTGAACACTGAACTGCTATTACTTATGTTTTAAAAGCATATATTTTATACCCATCTCATTCCTTTAGATCAGCAAAGGCACCCTAGTGCACTGCAAGAATTTTAAAAATATACAACACCTGACTATTTAGTCAGGGGCAGTGACCCTTTTTCCCTTAGACTGCCAAAAAAAAAAAAAAAAGACAACAACCAAAACAATAATAGCTGCCCAGTGTGAACGAATCAAAATTATACCTATCTTTTGTCAGATCTGCAAAAAAATATATCTTTTGGTGTGCCATGGAAGTTTAGTAATTAGTTTACGTGTGCGGTGAGATGAAAAAGGTTGAAAAGAGCTGTTTTAGACTCATCCACGCAGAGGTTATTTAGGTTTTGAGAAACATTTGCACTCCTGGTCTCCTGTTCACTCTTTCCGTTGTGCCCGAGGGCAAGCGCTTCTTTTTGGTGGAAGTGCTGAGGTAATGCGGAAGCATATCTCAGTCTAAGACGGAGATTTTCAACCTTTTTTTCCCCCTCACTGGAGGACCTGGATACTGACGTTAGAGAGAGGGAAAGGGACGGAGAAAAAGAGGGAGAGAGACACTGATGTGAGAGAGCAACACCAATCGGTTGCCTCTTGCAAGAGCCCTGACCGGGGATTGAACCTGCAGTCCAGGCGTGTGCCCTGACCGGAACTGAACCGGCGGCCTTTCGCTTTACGAGATGACTCTGCAACCAGCCGAGCCACACCGGCCAAGGCTCAGGCTTTTTCATCTTCGCCTATTCACAAATTTTAATTACTCTCTTAGATAAGAACATTAATATGATTCTAATTCAGTTTGCAAATGCTAAGAATCTGTAAGTAGTGGCTAATTTGTTGCGTGATGAAGTCAATAATGAAAAGTATTTCTAATATCTTGGCTGCATCTGACAATATAAAACTTACAAGAATAGAGGAGAAGTCTTAGTTTAAATAAAACTTTGGAGGGAATAGAATGACTTTACTCTTATACTTTATTACAACTAAGAAGACTGAAGTGAAAATTACCCATGTATTATCTATTTCACAAGAATCACACCCCACTTACTTTTCTGTTCATGGTGGATTGCTCTCAAATATTTTATTTTCCTTCCAAACCATAGACACTCCATTTACTAATATTAAAGTTACAAATCCATAGGTCGTGTGAGGAACTTTGAGGTCAGACATTTTCCCCTCTTCTATTGAAATTTATTTTGCATTTATCATTACTGAAATAAGGAATTGAATGGTAGTTGTATCTAATTTTTCATTTGATAATAACAATAAGTGTCTATAGCTTAGAACTGTTTGTTAATTGCAAAGGATAAAGGATGTATTCACTTGGGGCTACCGAACGGGAGTCCCCGTCCTACTTCACTGTCTGCAGCTGGGAAAAGCTGACCGTGCCCTCCCCCTAGAAGTGCCGGCATGCCTTTATCACTTGCCGGCCAGGACCCCCCAACTCTCTGACTGCCCCCTTAGGGCAACTTTACTGATTCCTCCTCTTCTCCGCACCTTCTTTATACTGGTGTCACCTGGTGCTCAGCCACGGGCCTTCTCTTCTTCTCTGTCTACACTTACTTGGTGGTTTTATCCAATTTCATGGCCTAAATGCCAATGACTCCAAAATATCTAACTCTAGTTCCGACTTCTCTGTTGAACTCCAAGTCTGTATGTCTAGCTGCCTACTTGACATTTCAGCGTGAGGTCTAACAGACACATCAGCCTCCCTGTGTTCCGACCGAGCGGCTCCTCCCCGCCCCGCCCCGCCCCCCCGCGCAGTACTCACCGCCCGACTGGCGGCCGGCTGTGCAATTCCATCTGACCAGGGCCAGAAATCATCGTGCGGTTCGGAATTGCTCTCTGTCTCTCAAATTGCACATGCACTCGTGGTATGTTCTGTTCGCTGTATCTTCAAAATTCGTCCTGAATCTGACTAATTCCATTGCCATTAATACTACCCTGGCCCGAGACACCTCGTACCCCTCACCTGTGTTGTTTTAGTGGCCTTTTCCCCCGCTCTGTGGTCTGTCGTCAGTACGGCCACCCTCGTGGACCCTTTTATATAGGTCCAAGCATGTTCATTTAGAACATGAATACAAAATATATGCACATCTTCAAAGCAGTAGCTACCTTTGAGCAATAAGAGGAGGGACTTGGTTTTGAGAGGGTGTGCAGGTCCACTTCGACTGCATCGATAAATAGTTATATTTTAAAAAAATAACCGACAGAAAATGCATGTTAGCATTTGTTAAATACTGGGGGTGGATTACTAAGCACTCTGTTATCTTGTATATTTCTTAAGGTTTGAAATATTTCCTAATACAGAGTGATAAGGGATAATAAATGAAAACACTTTCCCTCTTGTTATCCTACACCAGCCTGTACCAGGCTCTTAATGTGTTACTTTTCTTACAGTCTCTCATTTCAACTCATCCTACGTGATAAAGACATTTTTGTTTAACATTCATTTCCATGCTTTCACATCAAAGAAAATTAAACCTAAGAATGACATTTATAAACCAGAGAACCTCTAAGTAAAATGAAAACACTGAAGAAGGGAAGGGGACCCACTTCACATTGGGAGTGGTTACAGTGATTGGGCATGTACAGAGAGGCCGGGAGGACATTTGTCATCGGTCTGAAATGCGGAAAGGCGCACGGTTTGAAGCCGCGGTGAGAACCCTTGGAGCTCTTGTGGAAATGTTTGCAAGAGTTGCCGCTGTCCAGCAGAGGCCTGGATTGCTTCAGAGTGGAGGTCACTCGATGAGTGATTGAAATGCGTAAACAGGATATTAAATATTTACAAGGGATGTTGATGAATGATTTCTTCACTGGCCGGAATTTGGGATGAACAGACCCCTAATTTCTTGTTCAGATATACTCTTACCTATAAATGTCTTTCTTAAAATGTGACGCACAGACCTAATGTCGTGATTGTGGGGAGGCGGGGCGGGGGAGCGATACGCAGAGCGCGTTGGGTTTCCTGGTTTATAGCAGATTATTTCAGCACTTCAGGCCTGCGACCTCCCAGGGTAGCGCTGAGAAAGCAGCCTGGGATTCCGTTCGCCTCCTGAGCCTCTGTACGTGCTGATGGGACACGCATGAGGGAGACTGAAGACAGGCTGGGGTGTGGCGGGGGAAGCCACGTGCTTTTTCCGCTCTCGCTAGTCGTGTATTTGTATTTGGGGATCTTGTAGTCAAGAAACAGGCCATGTGAAAAGAATTTTGTTGGTTCAAAATTTATTGCTCCCTTCAAGGGGAGAAAATTTATTGGATATTAATGTCATTCAGAACGGGGGTAGGAGAGAATATTTGAATTATCGAAGGGTCATAAATGGAAATCAACACATTTTGCTGACGTGGGTGCAAATGGGAAAGAAGACTCAACATCTATAATTAGTAAACTCCTTAATTATTATCAAAAAGTACTTAAGATTGCACATCTTTGAAATGACTGTTTTGTATACTGGTGTGTTTCCTGCACCTAGGACATTGCTCACACACAGTTTGCACCCAGTAAATATTGCTGAATAAATTAATTGTATTTATTTGCCCTTTCACTGAATCCAGAAAATGAGTTCCAGCACTTTTTCCGTGTCTCTCAGTACCGGGGCTATGGTCCTGGAGCAGTTTTCTCCACTAATCTTGTTTCCATGGTGAAGCGCATTTGCATCTACTCTCTAGGGGTATGTAGGAGGTTGGCAACATCTCTGTTAATTGTGAGGTCACCCGACAGACCTGGCAGTGAGGAGTCCTTCCCCAAATGGCAGCTGTGCGGCTTTCTCAGTGGTCTCATCCAGCTCCACTGTGGCACGTAACTGGGCTGGAATTGCATGGACAAGGGCTGCCCGTGCTCATCGCATGGTGAACAGCTGTGAAAATCACTGAGCAACCGTCCCTTTAACAAGTAGATGTACAGTCGGGCATGCGCCGTCTCATTAAGTGCTAGTGGCAAGCTGGAAACCCCCTTCAAAAATTATACATGTGTCAAGCAAAGTGAGTCAGTAAGTTTAAATTCATCTTATGTGTCTACAGAATGGAACGAAAGTAGGTCATGTTGTTATGACTTTTGAGAACCCTGACTGGTCCAGCCAGGGCGATGTTCCTTTGCTCAGTTTTTGCTGTTGAAGTTAACGGAAGCACGAGCTCATGTGTTTGATCGCCTGGGGCAGGACCGCTAAAGTTTTACCTGAGCAGAATGGGTGAGACCCGGCAATAGCTTCTTCTGAGGGGCAGTGAATGAGAACTTTTCTTTACAGGCACTTCTACAAAGAATTGATTCTGCGTTTAAAAAAATCAATGATACGAACTCCCACTTTTCCTTTAACCTCCCTGGCCCTCCCTCCTCAGCCTCCTTTGCCGGTTCTGACTCCACTTCTCAGTGTTAAGAATCCTCAGGGTTTGGTCTTCGTCCCTTGGCTGTCCTTTCTCTATATCCTCTTCCTGGGTGACATCACTCACCGCATGGATTGAACGATTACGTTGGCAGGTCCCAAATGTAAGTCTGTAGCTCGAAACTCTCCGCTAAGCTCCATTCCTTAACTGTCTACTTGACTTCTCCACTTGGATGTTTCACTGATACATTAGTAACTTTGATTCTCTGCCCCTAAAAACGGCTTTGTCCTCAGTGCCTGGCGTTTATATCCCAATCACAGATGTTTGTCTTCCCTTCTTGAGTAAGTAAACCCGAGACTCTGGAGTCATCCCTAGTTCCTATGTTGTTGGCCCTCCATGTTCCAACATCTAAGCCATTAACAAATGTGGGCGGTTGCCCTGTGGTGTGTGTGAGACTCCAAAACTAATGTCAAGTGCACTTAATTTTTCTACACGTCCTCAGTGCAGCCTCATTGCGTCGCTTCCTTGGTCTGACCATCACGATCTTGCACTTAAACTATATTATAACTAGGTGGGCTCCCTGATTCTGCTCTTATCTCCCTGCAATCTGTTTTTGAAAAAGAACAAGAATGATTTTCTTCAAAGTGTGTATCAAATCATGCCTTTCACTGACAGTTGCTTCCTATTACACTTCGAATAAAACCTAAATGCCTTCCCGTCTTCAGAGCTCCGCCTGGATCAAAATTCAGCATGATTGGCTGAATCGTGCATGACCAACCCCTCTGTGCTGTTTTTTGCTGCTGTAATTATTTGTCTGTGATTTTGTGTCTCCATGTCACTTCTTTAGCTGTGTCCTGACCCATCCAGAGGCCTTCCTCACGGATGGACTTCACACTGATGCCACCATTGCCTGTCGCTTTCATGATCGCAGTTTGCCTCCCAACAAGCCTCGTGCCCTCCGTTTCATCCTCTCTTAATTAAAGTGTCATCTGAGTGATATACGGACACCGTGTGAAAAGTCAGCACTTAATACAAAACTTGTAATGGAAGAAATGAACGCCCTGCCCCCTCCTCTCTGTCCTTGCTTTCTGCTCGCGGGGAGCAGTCACATTTCTGTTGGTACTTGCCTGGCCTCTATATTGCTAAGTAGTGTAGTTATATTATTTGTCCTTTGTTTTTTATTTTAAAGATTTGCTTAACTGTGACATAAACATATGGAACACAAACGTACTTTATTATAAGCAAATTTATGATCCCTTAAGGATATTTGCCTGAATACCTGATTTTTTCTCTGTCTTTCCCCCTCATGTGGGAGGTTCACAGAGACAGAGATTAAATCTGTTTTCCTCTTGGAATCCTTGGCGTCTTGCACGCTGCCGTCTGGCAGGAGCTCGGTGGGAGCGTTTGCAGTGGGCGTTAAGCAATCATCAGGAAGATGCAAAGGAACATAGTAGCTTTTGAAGGCACTGGTTGAGAAACCTAGAAATAGGTTTAAAATGCAATTTGCTCCCTATTTATCAACTGGCTTTTTGCACATTCCAAGAATCCATAGACATTCCAAGGGACTAATTTAAAAATCATTAGAAGCAACAAGAGTTTACAGTAACATGAATGGATACATGAAAACATGAAAATCATAGCTTTTCTTGATATGAGCAAAAATTAGACTATAAACTGAGAAATGAGATAACTATCACAATAACCAAAAAACGAATCACTTTGGTTAAGTAAATGTTAGGATGGAACGTTCATTTTCCATTTTTCCAGTTTTTACCACTTCCCTTTCACTTCTTCAGCACAGAACAGCTCGTTTATTATCCTACTTGTGATGTTGTTTATCTGTAATGCAGTTAAAAAGGAACATTTTGAAATTGCTGTTTGATCCATATCTCCGTCAGATGGAGAAAAGTTAGGGCACCATGATTTTCAAGAAAACGGGAGAGGAACCGTATTTTTTCATTTGTAGGCGTGGAATCTAGTCCCGCGTAGCTATTCTGTAGATGAAATAAGACTGTGTTGAAAGCCCACGGACACAGGGGACCATCACGCGCAGCCCGTCGTAAAACCTGTAACCAGTGTTCCAGAGAGACAGATGGTTTGAAAACCAAAGGCAGATGTCATCAGGATTGACTCTGAATGTGAATCAAGTGAGGCAGGCGGCTGCGGGATGCCCTGGGTCCCTTTCTCACGCCCGCTTCCCGGGCACCCCGTGGTTTCGGCCGGACTGGCCTTGCTTTTCCTTGACCTTTCGGCTGCTGTTTCTCCCTCTGCCCGGCGTGCCCTGCTCCGTGCTGTGGCCTGGCCGCGTCCCAGGCTCTGGGCCTCTGCTCGCGTTCCGCCTTACCCCGGAGGCCCCCCGCCCCCGCTCCACTCACTTCGTGTTACGCCCATACCCCTTTTCATTGAGTAAACAGGACTCGAGGGATGTCTTGATCAAACGCCTGTGTTTTGTTGTTGTTGTTGTTGTTTTTGCATCTGTTTTCTTCTGGTTTTCTTTCTGGTGTTATTCATTCTTAGGTTGTGAAGAGCCTGCTGGTAGATTTAGTCACAAAAAGTCCCTGTTTGGTAATTACATGTTCGTTCTATAATCATTAGGCAATCAAAGTTTGCATCAAGTTTCCATTTCTCTGCCACACGCCCTCCGCGTCCAGGCTTCTGGGAGCTGACGACACATGTGAAGAAGCAGGACTGAAGTCGGAGTTGTCATTACTCCCGCAGCTGGAGCTTTCATTCCCCCTGCGCAGAGCGCGCGCCCCTCTGGCTCCTCCAGGGCTGAGCTTCGGGGAGGCGAGACGCAGGACAGCGCTTAGGTGGCCGTCGGCGCCGTGGAGAGGTGCTGCTAAGCTCTGGGCTCGAGGGCTGCCTAGGATGAACGCCTTCTCTCGTGAGCGCGTGCGTGGGTCCTCGGAGGCTCTTCCTTACAGAGACGCCCGTCAGCCTCTGGGGTCTCACGCTTGTCCTCTGAAGACGCTTAATTCATCTTCTTCTGATGGTCACTTTCAGCAACTCCCGTGGCCCGGAGGCTATATTTTAACCCTGTTTTACATTGTGAAACGGAACACAGACATTATAAATAAGTGTATAAACCATCAGTGTAAAGCTTATTAACCAATGGTCATGGAGCAATTGTGTGTAACTTTGACCCAGTTGAATAAGTGGCAGCACGTCGTCCCCCTTCCTACAGTGTGAGTTAGCGACGTGTCTCGCCAGCCTGAGCGCTGGTGGCACGGAGGTGGCTCTCAAGGCAGTCTGCTGGATAGAGCGTCGAATGAATTAGTAGCTAGTAAAGTGATGATACATTTAGAGGATAAACTATTATTCAGCAATTAAAAACCCAGTTAGAAAGATTATTTAATACCATTAAGAAGCAAAATAGCTATTAAGCTATTCTTAAATGGGAAAAAGAAGTAGAATATAAAACTCACATGAAGGCGTATGTATAGGAACACACGTGCACACACACTGATACATACATACCCATATACTTATATATACTTATGTGTGCGTGTGTGTGTGTAGACTAGAAAGGAATATATACATACGTTGTAATTATGCCATAGGATGTGATTTGAGATGGTTATTTTCTTTCTTTAACTATATATTTAAATGTTCTACTATTTAAAAGTTCAGGTTTTATGATCACATTTTAAGAAAGTAAATACAAAAGAGAAGTAAAAGAAAAGAAGAAGGAAAGGAAGAAAAAAATCTGGAAATATTCTCCCCAGTCTGCCATGGGAGAGTTACTGGGCACCCACTGTGGGCAGAGCTTGGAGCCGCAGCCCCTGCCCACTCAGGAAGCCAGTGTCCTGTTGGCAGCGTGCAGATGTGGTCACATGAAACTGCCAGCTTCAGATAAAGTTCAGAGCTGAGTGCAGTCCTCTTGTCCTTCTGCTTGGTGGGGGCTGGGGCCTGGCCTTGCCATCGATATCACACTTTGGACATCTACCATCTGTGAGGTGTTGTGCTTGACGTCAAACCCTTAGCGCAGAATGTTTTAAAGCTGAGAGTTATTTGGAAGAGCAGTCACGGGGCAGGCCCAGTCTTTCGCAGAGAGCCGCGGGAAGGCGGCGCCGTTCGAGGCCAGGCAGGCTTTGGTTTGAATCCCGTTTCACCACAGACCGATTTGTGACCTTAGGGCGCAATAAATCTTCGTGGAACTCATGGTTCCCACCCCCGTCCCCCCAACTCTAAGACTGGTGAAATTAGCATAGGTGTCTCAAGCTGGCTGCTTGATTCCATGAAATCGTGTATAGACAGTGTCTGGCATCAAGGTATATTATTCTCTTATTGTTTTCATCTAAATATTACTATTTTTACATAAGTGTGAAAAACAAAGAGTAAAGGACTGTGTACTTACTTAAGCCTGGGTAACTAGAACTCAGAGTTGCGAACCAGAGGTAAAGATTTGGGAGGAGGCTCCAGTTTGGGGAGAAGGATGGCACAACTGTACCGAGGCGAGAAGCGACAGAAGAGGGTGGACCTCGAATGGAAGCCACGGCACCAGAGAGGGCTGGGGAATCATCTCCGGAGGTGGTTTTAAACCCAGGGGAGGTGATAAACTCAGAGCAGTTGCTACCCACAGTCCTCCATGACCTGTTTAAAGAAACAGAAACAATTGCTAGAGAAATGGAAAACTGGAGCAGCGTGGAGGAGGAAAAGGGTCCAGGGTCGAACGCCTCAGAGAGGAGAAGAGAGGGAAGGACGTGCGCGTGGCCTGGGAGGATCTCTGGTGGTCCGCGGGGCAAACTCGAGTGCAGGTGAGAACGGAGGAAGAATGGGGGCAGCGAGCACTTCTAGGACGATGGATTAAAACCAAAAGTCGGCTTGGAAACGGGGAGCCTTCGATTCTAGCCCTGACATTCCATAGACTTCCTGTGTGACTTGAAGCGAGCCAGGCAACATTTCTAAGCCTTGGTTTTCTTGATTTTTAAAACTCCAGGGGTGGCCAGATGATTTCTAAGTTTCCTTCTTCCATTGTAGTTTTGTGATTCT